>CM024244.1:56967501-57164980 GCA_013421045.1 Propylea japonica
TTTTCCAACTTCATGGAAATACTTAGACCATCATAAAATCCAAACTTATTGATGGATTTATTGAAACTTGAGGGGTTATTGGCACATGCTAAGGTCGAGTCAGAAAGATATCAATTATTTCATTATTCCAGGGCCGGACTCATTAATCGTTCATTTAAATTGTTCAGGTTGAAAAAAACACTTTGTATTTTGAATTACGCATAATTGATTCGCTTTTTAGAAAGAAGCTAAAAGATGCTTTAATTTGTGGTATCGCTTAAAGTTGCCACATCAACAATTTTTTTTATGGATTTTTTAATTTGAAAAAAGTTCGAAAATTGAATTATTTTACCTGAACAGGACTAATTCACCTTGTGGAGGTCGAAAATTAATGATAAATTTTTTTTAAAAAGTCACTGAAGGTGAGGAGACTATAATAATTTGTTGATATACACTGGGTGGGCCACCCTAGACGCGGATCTCATTGCGATGAAGTGAATGAAGGAATATTGCGAAAAAAATATTGGCGAGATGTATAGGGTAGACATACAACACAAATACAAGCATATTTCAAAATTATCTTATGTATAAAGGGGGTTCGACAACAAAGATTTAGACCAAAGTGACACTTCTTCCAATGAACACCCGGTATACATACGAATAATTTTGATTATGCTTATGTATCTCCTATACATGTCGACAATAATTTTTTTTTTGCATATACCTTCATTCACTTCATCGCAATGACTTCTGCGTCTAGGGTGGCTACCCAGTATATCAACACTTATATTATAGTCTTCCTCACCTTCAGTGACTTTTTAAAGAAAATTTATTATTTATTTTCGACCTCCACAAGGTGACTAAGTCCTGTTCAGGTAAATAAATTCAATTTTTCGAACTTTTTCCAATTCAAAAATTCATAAAAAAATAATGTTGATGTGACAACTTTAAGCGATACACAAATTGAAGCATAATAAGCTTCTCATTAAAAAGCGAATCAATTATGCGTAATTCAAAATACAAGGGTTTTTTCAACCTGGACACTTTAAATGAAGATTAATGAGTCCGGCCCTGGAATAATGAAATAATGATGTATTTCTAACTCGACCTTAGCATGTGGCCAAAACCCCCCAATTTTCAATAATATCCGTCAATAAGTTTGGATTTTATGATAGTCTAAGTTTTTTCCATGAAGTTGGAAAAACACCCTGTAGTTTTCTAGGGAAATCCAGAAATTAATTTTATATAGTCAATCAGTAGTCAGCTAGTGCAACTCTATTTCTGGTAATAGTATGTACAGTTATTCCCTGGACACCCTGTATATTCGAGATCAGGAGGAAATAGCCTATCAAAAGATGGAAGAATATACAGGACAGGGTTCCCATTTGAAAAATGTGATGCATTCAATATGTTCACCCTGTATATATTCCAATTGACGTTTATCATAACTCTCAAAAATGGGCAAATGAGACGCAGTCTGCCACTTGAAAAATGATTACAGAGCTTGCCAAGTGGTTCATAAAATTTTAAACTATGTGGTAATCAGAATAAATAAATAAACCAACATATGTTATATATTCGAAATCATGGGAAAAAGAGCTAACCAAATACGGAAATATACCATTCCATTTGAAAAATGAATTTGCCCATCAATATGTTGGCCGCCCTGATATATTCCATTATGTATAAAAAAAAACTCAGTCGATTTCGTGAAATTTTTGTATGAAACATTTTCTGTAACTCTTTTAGTAACAAAATTAAAGGGTGTGTCAAATTAATAGTTGAAAACCCTGTACATATCTTCCTTATGTTTTTCGGTAAATCACAGCATTACAGTCCATAACGTACACGTGGCATATGTCCCTCACATAAAAAAAGCATCCGAGATATTTCTGGCAGTGTGTCGCGCCAGAACGGCGTTCTGGAAAATAGCCAATTTTATTTATAACAAGATAGATACTGCTTGCCTCAAAGTGGTCCGGTATTCACCGTGTCAGCCTTGAAGAAATAGTGTCTGGAAGAACAACGTTTAACATTTTCTCTATGTTCGAAGCCCCTTAGGCGAAACCCTCAGTATATCGAGTCTCGAACGTACCGTGCTCGGCATGGTCTCGGTCAGAAATTATTTTACACATTGTGTTACAACGCTAGCAGAAGACGGGAAAAAATGCTTTTAAGTAACGATTAAAAGTCCGAAGCCACAACGGCATCGATACGATCGAGCTGGTCGGTTGATATAGCTGCTCTTCGGACTGCTGTGATTTTGTCTCAACTTCAATTCTGGGAAAAATCGTTCCTTGTGGCCGCCGATTTGACTATTCATATAGTCCGTTGTCGAGAGTTTGAGCAGTCGGTTGGTCATGGGAAATTTGACATATTCCACTATGTATATTGAAATTTTGGTTATGTTGTTTATTTTCTTGTCAGATTGATACGCAACGTGTCAATATTGCATAAAGTTTTCTGACAACTCGCAAGCTCGTCGGACGAGGCCGGATACATTCGGCAACGTCAACTTTATTTTACGTCTTGACAGCAAATATTGCCAACTTCAGATAAATAAACAAACGCCTACTATGATGCGCTCAAACTTTCGTGAACGGACTATACCGATTTCAATCTTACGATATTCAAAATTCTTGTACAACAGAATATATTTTACAGAAACATAGTGTCATATAGTGTCAAGGAATAAATACCTCATAAGAAAAAAATTAGATCTATTAATTTTTATAGATCAGTGAGCAGATGAATTTCGAACACATTCCAAGTCTGCTTAACACAAATAAAGGGTTTTCCAATAAGAGGTGTTATTTGTGATATTCAAAAAATGCATTTTTCAATATAAATGATCGGATGTTTATATCATTTTATAGAAGAAGGCTATGCCGTTAATAGTGGAAAATAACATCAGGCAAATTACCAACCACGACCACGCTTACAGGACATATCCTTTTAAATAAATTTTCTATAACCAAATCGCAAAGTGGCTGCCCTATGTCATCGATAGTCTCACGAATTCCATCTTTGAGGTTCTTGAATCGGCGCTGGGCTATTGGCGTAACTCTTCTCTTTCATGTAGTCCCAAAGGAAGAAGTCGCAAGCTGTTAATCACAAGATCTCAGGTGGCCAATTGTGATCACCTCTTCGAGAGATAACACGGTCCGGAAACTTTTCCCGCAAAAGATCATTGGTCGTTGCTTGTGTGGCACGTAGCGCCGTCTTGTTCGAAGTAAACGTTGTCCAGAATCAGTACTATCCAATTTCGGCTCTAAAAAAAAATTATATCCTAATTCCAAAGAAGAGGTGTCATTTGAATAGCTCGCTATTTCGGTAAATGTCACGTTGAAGCTGTCATTTTTTGACATTTGACAAGTAGAAACTACGCCATTAATAAAATGAAACGATACATGCTTCCAGAACGCATTGAAATTATTAAAATTTACTTTAAAACTGATGAAATTTTGGGCAGAGACGGTTAGTAAAACTCGAACATTTTTGGGTAGTCGTGAAGCACCTTGTCGGAACGCAATAAAGAAATTGGTGGAAAAAATTCGAGCTGTTGGGGGGCAGTTTAGTGATGTGAAGAATAAAATCGGAGTGAACGTCGTTCAAGAACAGCCGAGAATATTGCTGCAGCAGCCGAACGTGTTGAAGAAACCCCAGGTTTGTCCATTCCACCCGTATTTTGGCATAAAGATTGGGTTGGCTAAGGCTTATGAAGTTCAGTTAACACAAGAACTCAAGCCTTCGGCGGGAAAGTTTCCGGTCCGTGTTATCTCTCGAAGAGGTGATCACATTGCCATCGAGATCTTGTGATTTAACAACCTTGCGACCAAGGCCCAGCGTCGATTCAAGACACCAAATATGGAATTCGTGAGGATATCGAGGACATAGGACAGCCACTTTGCGATTGGTTATGGAAAATTTCATAAAAGGATATGGTCCTGTAAGCGTGGTCGTGATGGTCATTTGCCTTATGTTATTTCTACTATTACTACGGCATGGCTTCTTCCTTTTTTTTATCTGAGACAGACCACGAAGTCTCAAGGCACAAGTACTAGTGTACCGTGGGTGTCGGAGGATGGAGATTCAGTCATCTATTAACACGTGATTTAAAGACTGGAGGTTCAAATTCTGAGGAAAGGCGGGCAGGAAGTTGATTCCACACTCTAGAGACCCTTGGGATAAAAGTACGGGAGAAAGTCGATGTTTCTATGCGTGGAGAGTTGGACGGTAAAGGGATGCATGTTCCCTTATAATGAAATTAACATCCGATCATTATATTGAAAAATGGCATTTTTTCTTTGATTATCAAAATAACACCTCTTATTGGAAAATACTTTATATGGTCCTCAAAAGTAGATTAAATCGACATAAAACCGTAAGCATTAGATAGCACTGAACTTGAAGCATCATCTTTAGAGATTAGAGGTAGTATATGCAAATCACCGTACAACAGTCTGTTTAATGTAACGCGTGACAATAATAAGCTGCCAATATCCCCTTTGGGGTAACATCGAATATGCCCCAGCTTAGCAGCATCGACAAAATTACAGCATCCAGCAAAATCGTGAGAGAGGTGAATCAAACAAAAAACAGGTAAAAAAAAATTTAAGAGAATGTGTGTATTGAAATTACCTAGTTTGAGGGCTGACCGCCTGCCCTGAGACCCTCCTCCCCGAGCAGCGTGACCTGTCCTCCTCCCTGGTGGGGTCGGCCATCTGATGGGCAGATGCGCCACGTTCATCCTAGTAACACATTGCCTCCAACTGAACCACCTAATCTATCTAATATCCACCTAACCACCCAAAACCGGCTCCAAATTTTGTTCGCGAGCTGCGTTTTTTTTGAGTTGGTTCGTAAAACCAGCACGACATCAAATACAATATGTGAAGCGACATTTTAAGCATTACCGTTATGCAGCGCAATTAGACCAAGCAATAGAGCTATCGAAAGGTCGATTTTGTGACAAAAATACTACCTGAAATCTGACTGTGCAGTCATGCAATAGGTAGTTTTCTACATGTTTTTCATGATAAATTCCACTCCTGAATGCGTCTTTGAGTTTTTTTTGAGAAGCGAGAAAATAGCCAAAAAAATAAAAAATTTTGCTTTTTCGCTTATAAAACGTGAAGTATAGATCTGATCGAAAAGCTGTTTAGGCACTTTTTTAGAGAATTCAAAAACAAAAAAAATGAGAGGTGACAAGTCTCAAGCGATAATTAGTTTCCGAGAAAAGTTCAAAAAACTGGAAAAAAACATCAATTTTTCGAAAATTCATAACTTGGTCAATTTCTGAGATGAAGCGTAGTTGCTCTGAATTTAAGTAGTTATTAACAAATACTTTATTGGTGCACAACACAATTCGCAAGCGTCGGATAAATAGTTTTGCACAATCGCAGTTTTCCGATTCGACGTACTTTTTTCAAGAAGGTCGTGATACTCGGCTGCTTGTCGATTTGAATTTTACAAAAAGCATTTTAAAGAAGAAATAACATTCTTCAAATCGTTTATTCTCTCGATACGCGAACGATAATGTTTAGTGGGTGAAAAACGGCGTCAAACAGGAGCAAAAAGGCTCGAATGCATCAAACTAGTCCCGAGTGGGAGTCGCCCGCTATGCGATGCGCGACTAGTTTGATGCATTCGAGTCTTTTTGCTCCTGTTTGACGCCGTTTTTCGCCCACTAAACATTATCGGTCGGTATCGAGAGAATAAGCGATTTGAAGAATGTTATTTCTTCTTTAAAATGCTTTTTGTAAAATTCAAATCCGACAAGCAGCCGAGTATCACGACTTCTTGAAAAAATTACGTCGAATCGGAAAAACTGCGATTGTGCAAAAAACTATTTATCCGACAGCTTGGTAATTGTGCACCAATAAAGTATATGTTAATAGCTACTTAAATTCAGAGCAGCTACGCTTCATCTCAGAAATTGACCAAGTTGTTATGAATTTTCGAAAATTGATGTTTTTTTCCAGTTTTTTGAACTTTTCTCGGAAACTAATTATCCGCTTGAGACGTATAACCTCTCATTTTTTTTGTTTTTGAATTCTCTACAAAAGTGCCCAAACGACTTTTCGATCAGATCAATACTTCACGTTTTATAAGCGAAAAAGCAAAATTTGGATTTTTCTGTTTATTTTCGCTTCTCAAAAACCTAAGACGATTCAGGAGTGGAATTTATCATGAAAAAACAGTAGAAACTACCTATTGCATGACTGTACAGTCAGATTTCAGGTAGTATTTTTGTCACGTAAAAAACCTCTATTGCTTGGCCTAAATGTTAATCAAAGCGTTCTCCCCCAAGAATATACTCTCACCAACTTGGATCAATTTGTTCATCAGAAAAATAATAAAAAAAGATAGATGAGATATAAAATATAAACATGCAACTGGATAGATAAGTAATAGTTAAAATCAAGACGATGGTAATAATGGATGAGACATAAATGAAGTATACAATAAAAAAAGGAAAAGAACTTACATAAAATTCAAGTGCTCAATGAAGTAGACTATGTTCAGCATCATGCAAGAAAATAATAAAGCATTATTTTACTTCTACAAATAAAAATTAAAGATATATTATACAGGGTGTACCTTTAAAGTGGACAAACTTCAAGAGGTGATTATACAAGTGATTTGCAACAAAAATGTCACAAAACACATGGTCGAAATGTTGACGGTTATTCTTCATTTAACATTTTTTGATTTCACGAAATATTTCGAGTTTTTTCTCCAAAAGATCATTATTCATTTTCCTTGTAGTCTCATCAATTTGACCATATATTCGGAAAGGGCAATAAATTTACTACAAGATGAAAAAGTCTAGTGGCCAAAAACCACTCTTATTGCAGGCGTGGTAAGGAGAAGAATATCACGATTCTGAAGTTAACAAAATTAGTCCTATTTTGCCAATGGCGAGGCCAATGGTTTTTTCGATGAAATATTAATAATTATGGCACATGCTTTCTCTTCGGTAAAAAAATACCTCATTTAGTGTACTTTCGAATGACATATTAACTTTTGTGCTAGCTGCTCATTCTTCGCTATATATCATATCATGGCTAACAGGATAACAACGAAAAAGTCTAAAAATTCGGAACCTAAATTTGCTCTATTTTGAAGTCACTTCGTTATTGAATCTTAGTGTAATTTTATGGAAATCATCAATCTTATTTTGTAGCAAATTTATTGCCCTTTCCGAAAATGTGGTCAAATTTGAAGATTTGCCAAGGAAAACTGAATATTGATCTTTTTAGAGAAAAAACTTGAAATTTTCGTGAAATCAAAAAATTTAAATTGAAGAATAACCGTCAACATTTCGACTCAAGTGTTTAAGACATTTTTAACTGCATTTTAGTCAAGTCACTTGTTTAATCACCTCTCGAAGTTTGTCCACTTTAAAAGTAGACTCTCTGTATACAACTTAATTAATAAAGTTATCATCAAATCCGAATATTCAAATTTGAAAACAATATAGAATTGCGGATACAATTAACTTGTCGAAATTAAATTGTACAGTAAGAAAACCTCAATGATCTCTTGTGAGGATATATTCATAAAAATGAATCATACACACAAAAATATTAGTCGAAAATTTTCTGTGATGCACTTGTGAAAAATAAAAAATAAAGGTTAGTAGAAACTGGTAATGGGTGAGTATAAAGGGGAAAGTTTAGGATATATTCAAGTTGCCAATAAAAATTAAAGAAACAAGACCAATAAGCTTTAGTAAGATGATGAAATGATATAATAGAAACACAAATGTAATATAGTAACGAGAAAAAGAGTAAGTGTTTGAGAATAACAGAAAATCATAATCAAGAAATATCATTATTAAAAACACAAAGTCTAAGCTCAAATAACTTGGAACCGTTGGAGAGTAGTTGTGATTATGTTTACAATATGTGAATGACATAATTGGCTAACTATTTATGCCAAATGAAGCAATAATTATATTACTCTTACATTCAATTCGGCCCACTAATCAAAGATTCACCTGATTTCAAAGGTACCAAAATAAAATGGACATCAAAATATCTAATATTTACAATTTACTGACTTGACAAAAGAAATAACTAAAAGAGTTGAGAGTAATAATCATATTAATTCAAAAACAATAACAATTTCTTGTTATTCAAGCTGTCTCCCAGATTGATTGGTATATAATTCTAATATACATTCCTCAAAATAATTTACTTCTAATTTTTCATAAATTTAGCGAATGTTTCTGTCAGATTATGACTGCACATAAACAGTTATGAAGGCTGATATCTTGTTATACCAATTATATCAATGTAAATTTAGTTTAGGTGTACTTCAGTGTTGAAAAATATGAAATTGTGCAACCTGTATGGTTTGTTAATCACATTAAAAAATACATTAAGTCCAAAAATGTTGTAGAATTTGATTATTAAAATCATTGAAATCAACAAAACATTAATGAATATTTAACCCAGAAGTAATCATCCCTGAAAATCTATTGTATCATTGAAGTTTCATAGACAGAAGTCTTCACTATACCCTGTTCAATTAATTTTTCGTTAGCCATGATGTTATCAAATCCTTTGTTCATATAAATCAAGAAAAAATAAGATAGCAGCCACTGATACTGACTTTAGATTTCAGTTCAAAAACGAAAAACTTGAAATGACAAAGTTAAAAATCGTATCAAACTGTTTCGATCCAAAGCAGCAGGAAATCGCTTACTTCGTATGCCTAGAGAAACAGCATTCATTGAATTGCAAAGAAGAATATGGGGTCTAATTCAATCTGGTCATCAAATTTCATCTCATTATACCATTATATAGTGCCAAATGATGAAAGCCTTGTTATCATTGATCCTCGATATAATCCAGAATAATATTTTTCAAGGGCATTCTTTCACTATCAAATCTCAATAATAAACTTTGTTGGTGTTATCAAATCATCATGGCAAATACTAGAATGAATTGAAAACTCTGTATTAAGTAAATTGTTTATTCAGGAGGGATAAATCAAAACTAGATTAGAGTCGAGATCTTATACACCACTGGAACATTGGCAAATTTTAAAATATACTAAAAAAAGTACAATTAATAGGGAGGGAGAAACAGAAAATAGGTGGAAATTAAAATATAAACAAGGAAAAAATGCAGGATTGGGGGAAAAACTGTTTAATTCTGCCGGTATGCTTCAAAGAAAAATGTTACTGAAAAAAGTTGTTATTTTCATTCGCTGGAACAAGGACTGGGATAAATGCTTGAATCATTCACGTCCCCATTAAAATAGCATACACATAAAAAGAGAAATGAAATCCGTCACCAAAGAAAGAAGAATACAGAAAAATATCTATAAATATTCTGAAAATAAGGACCCTGAAGGCAATGCGGAACCAGGCTGAAATAATTAGAATCATAGAGTTGAATAATATTACTCAATCAACATAACTGTTCATCCTATCTGGAATACTCTCATTTTGCAAAACTATTTGTGTAGTAGGGAAAATATTAAAGTAGAGAATTATGATTGTATCACTCTAAAGACGAAAATTCAGGAAATAATTTTCAAATTATCATACCAAATCTACCTCGTTAAAAATTCTCAATATTGCAAATTCTTCAAAAATTAATGTCCCTTATTCGGTTCAAGCCATTAATTTACAATTTCCAAAGTATTCAATCTTGAGAGCTCTTTAGTTATTCAACTAAAAACTATCTTAGAGTTATTTTCTTAACATTCTTTCGAGGAGAAACTTCAACTTCATGGTCAGTCAGTAAAATCCAAAGTTTTTCAATTTTTTTCTACAACTACTGAACACCAACCTCAAAATAGCATTTGAACTCAAAAAGTTTTTAATATTGGAATTTGTCGATTTCGACATTTACTTGTGAAGAATTTACAAATTTGTTAAGATTATCAGGAACACCAAGCAAAGTGATAGGTAAAACCACTAAAATTTCATCAGATATTAGTAGGTGACTAGCTAATTTCTTTCAATCTTTATTACATTCCATCTGAAATTAATCTTGTACTTGCACCCTAGTTATGTACGAAGGAGCAAGGGTTTATAGCATTTCTATTAGAAATTAGAATGCTCTCAGATGAAATGAAAAAATGAAGATTTCAAAGAATCAATAAAAATATCAATATTTTTCATGACGTTTCATGTATAGATAAAAAGTATACCAAATCAAATTCACTGTTTTTAAATTCAATGGCAAATGAAATCTTTAACCAGGCAATTACTATTGAAGTGAATCATAAGAATTATTAATCATAGTAACATTCTCATCTTCAAAGTAAACATATTTGAACATGAAGTATGTATTAAATATGCTTTCCATTCAGCATGCAATAAAACATGATATCCAAAATTACTCACTTCATCGAAAAATACTTGTGTCTTGCGGAGAATTTGTTTTAGTTCAGTTAATTCTAAGAAGTTCCTTTTGAGGGCTTCGGCGTTCTGATTAACTTCTCTCAACTCTTTTCGAGTTTCTCAAAGTGGCCTAGAAAATGAAACACAATGAAATACACTCCTGACAATATCCAAATATATTTTTTTACAAATTCTATCAGAATAGCGCGGTGAACTTTTATAAATCACAAAAATCATGGAATCCTTTGATACCAAAAGATCACAAATTAAGCAATGAAGTGACCTGCACTGACCTCTAAATCTATCATCTCCCTTGGTTGGGTGCTTCTGGATTTTCTCCTGTGTCCAGCATAGGAATTCCATCCTTTTGATTTCCTTCTCGAGGTATCGAAGTTTCCTTTCCATTTCGTCACACGTCGGACTTCATTAACGAATTTTCTTTGAAAAACGTTAACGTCAGGGTTGAGCTAAAGGGGATAATATTCATGAATCGATGTCGATAGATTTCTCAGGATTTTTCAATTTCTCAACATCACATCTCTGAACTGCACTAAACCGAGTTCACCTAATTCCGAAAACACATGCGATATGCTGCCTCACTTTGTAAAAACAATTGACACAAAGTCATTTCGGCACTTCGGATAGAGACCCCCATTTTGAAAAATTTGCTCAGAATCAATAAAAACTGAAAACTGGGTTAACTTTCACAAAAACTTCTGTTTTAACAATATCACAACTTCGCTATCATATCGTCCAATCTTTTTTAAAACTAAAACCAGTAATTCATAACCACCACACAACTTGAAAGAAACTGAGCCTGGTGAGCCTAATGCTAAGTGTCAAAATGACAAGAGGAGGTAGAACAATAGAAAATAGACAAGTGCGCACACTACAAAATAATTTTATTGCGCACCTATCAATAACTCAATGCCGCCAACAAGTGATAAAAATACTGGAATTGTAACAGAGACAAGTCTCTGATTGTAAATCATTTTCGAGTTGCATAAAGACATGATACAAATAAGAATATGATCAAAACAGATTATGCATAAGTAATTGAACTGAACACAAGCAATTTTAATGATGAAGTTATAATATAATTGAAACATTTGGTCGTGACAGATTGTTGGACTGCCCACACTACCTTACTACAAAATAACACTAGAGCACTAGAAAGATTTTAGAGCCCGTACTAGAACATTAAGATTAGATGTTTATCTCTGCTAGTAAGGTAGTGAGGAGGTTATGTTATGTCTTTCACGAAAGTTTGAGCGCATAGTTGCCTTTGTTTTTTATCTGAAGTTGGCAGTATTTGCTGTCATAACGTAAAATAAGTCAACGTTGCCGAATGTACCCGGCCTCGTCCGACGAGCTTGCGAGTTATCAGAGAATTCTAGCAATTGACAATTGACAACATTGCGTATCAATCTGACAAGATAATAAACTACATAACCTAAAATTTCAATATACACAGTGGAATATGCCAAATTTCCATGGCCAACCGTCGGCTCAAACTTACATGAACGGACTATATGTTCTGTGATTATGAAATAGACGAGCTTATCGAGAAGGGCAAAGATCATCTCCTTAAACTTTGGGCGAGGCATTTTACTGAATTTTCTATTCAAAATTAAATCTACAGGATCTTGCGTTTCTTTAAGTTCACTACTTGCATTATAATTCTCACTTGTTGTTTCTGTTTCCATCTTCTTGCTAAAATATTAAAATCTCACCTACAAACTTTTCCGAAAAATGCCACGAAACCAAAAACCGCACGCTGAGAGGATAAATACTTCGTTAATAAAAAGGAGGGTATCAAAACAACAGCTGATCTCTCCATCCACGATCGCCAGGGTTGATTCGGGCCTAAAGATATTTTACAAAAAATTTTAAAATATCTTTGTTCGGGCCGATCGGACGTTCAGATCGGCTAAGCTCGTTCACCTAGAAGCAAAAATAGTATCGCGGAGCCAGGCCTTCGACACATGATCACAGCCTAAATTTTGAGTGGTTCCCGCACCGTTTATTTGAAAAAGCTTGAAATGTTACATTCTAACGAATCTCGTGGAGGCGAGCCTCCTTCGCTAAGCTAAGCGATTTGCCTGCAGTTCGTTACGGTGTATTGTGTGTTGCGGATTATGTATGAATATACTCATTGCCAGGACCAATTTTATTTCAATTGGGTTCAAATAATTAGCGATTATTTTTTCTACCCAGTAGATTACATGGAGAGAGATATCATATCACCGCATATTCATATTTTGAAAATATCCCGATTATGTCATAGAGATTCTATCTCTACGATTATGTAAAGAAAAGATAAGTGGTTATGCACGATATTTTTTCAATTAAGTGACCGAGGTGCATTAACCTGTGTCTAGGCGATTTGGAAGTACATAATCAAAAAAGTTCATAAATCTCTTAGATGTAATAAAATTTTATTTTTTATTTCAGAAAACATTCGTCGCACGTGAAAAAAACTCTTGTTATCATACTTATCATTACTTACTTATGTGGTGGTTACGAAAATAATTTTGCATTTGAAAAAATGTAACCAATTCAATTGAATATTGAAAAGAAGAAACTTAAATTTCCATAAGAAGCCATAGAAAATTCCATTGGAAAATCAGAATATCATAGTATATAGTCCGTTCACGAAAGGCACGAAAGCACATAGTAGGCGTTTCTTTATTTATCTAAAGTAGCAGTATTTGCTGTCACAACTAAAATAAATTCAACGTTGCCGAATGTACCCGGCCTCGTCGACGAGCTTGCGAGTTATCAGAGAACTCTATGCAAGATTGACAACATTGCTATCAATCTGACAAGAAAATTGACAGCATAACCTAAATTTTAATATACACAGTGGAATTCGCCAAATTTCCATGGCCAACCGACGGCTCAACCTTTCGTGAACGACTATATTTCCAAAACAGGATAACCGATTCGAGTGAAATTTCTTTTGTGAATGTAAACTGATATACCTACTGAATTTCATGAAAAATTTTGCGGTGTTAACAGAACCATAGAAAATAAAATTGGAATTTGAAAGAAGAATCTTTATATTATTATATTTCCATAACAGAATATCCGATTTCAGATTCAGGTGAACCTTAGACAAGGGTGAAACTCATTTTGTGATGAAAACTGATATACCAATGTTCATGCAAAATTTCAAGAGAGGATCGCATCAACAGAACCATAGAATAATTTTTTGTATTTAAGTTTTCATAAGATTTCATTCTGAACAATTTCCTGAATATAATTCCGATTGTGCTGAGATTCCGCATTTATATATTTGATATCAATCTTAAGTCCCATATGAAATCTTGAGGTAATAATCTTATTGGCCCACCAATAATGAACGAGCGCTCAGAAGCTCCGACTCAGGGCTTTTCTTCTGATTTTTTTATTTTTGTCTATTTAACTATTTAAGGTATGCTTCTATCCAATTTTTCATTGAAGGACACCTGATAAGAATTATACTGAACTCATTAAGCAACCATTGTTTACTGATGATTTATGCTATTCCTCAATACTCAATCGCTTTGGACACACTAAAAATCTATTTCGATTAAGTACGTATCAGCAGGACTCTGGTATCAGTATAGTTGTTTATCAGAATGTGCGAATGCCAATGCAAAACCAGTGTTAAGTTAGTGTTATCGTCATTCACATCATTCACATTTTCAGAACAAGGTCCGTCAGTGTACGTACTCTGCGTATCGAGGTTGTTCAAATTTGAAATAAAAAATATGTCTACAGCCAAGGGAAAAACAATTTGTGTAGTGGGTAGTGGTAATTGGTGAGTTTTCGAATCGAATATCCATTTTTTTCTTTATTATTTGTTATAAAGCTGAGATAACCTAACTTATGTGTTACATAAATATTAGATAATAAAACCTTGAAATTGATCTACACATTACCGATTTATTTAATTTGTTCTAAGGGGGTTCTGTAATTGCCAAAATAGTGGGAAAAAATGTACAAAATTTGGAAAAATTCGATAATAGAGTTACAATGTATGTTTATGAAGAAATCATCAATGGGAAAAAACTCACAGAAATAATAAATGAACACATGAGAATGTGAAATATCTTCCAGGTCATAACTACCCTCCGAATGTAGTAAGTAAACCTTTGTTATTGAATATTCTTTCATGAAGAATCAAAATACATAATGAAAATTAAATGTACTTCTTCTTTAGGTACTTGACATAGCCCTTCTTCATTCTTATCATAATTATATATTGCCAGTCTTATTATTATTATTATTAGTTATTTGATTCCTAAATAGTAAAAGGTTGAATAACTTGTCAATGGATATGTTTCAATACAATAAAATTAGAAACATTAAATATTTATATGAGACATTGAAATTCCATGTTTGCAAAGATAAGGGATTAATCTTTGCATGTTTGTAGGAAGCTATCGCAGATGTTGTGGAAGCAGCCAAAGATGCTGATATTCTTATTTTGTTCTGCCACATCAGTTCATTAAAGGTATTTGCTCAACACTATTAGGGAAAATCAAACCAACTGCCATCGCACTGTCTCTCATCAAGGTAATTTATGTACTGATTTTCTTATATATATATATAATCGATAATCCCTTTTACCATGTAATGGTGTAGGGTAACTGATTTTCTTAATACTTTCAAATTAGAATTTCTGGAGAAAATTTCGCTTGTTTTTGATTAAATATTCATCATCAATCTCTAGTCAATATCTGAATAAATGTTCAACAATAGTACAGTACAAAATAATTACTTTGAGATGCTGCATTATGTATTTCTTTTTGTTTTTACAGGGTTTTCGACAGATTGGAGGGTGGTGGAATCGAATTAATATCCCACATAATCAATCGTCATCTGAAGATCCCCTGCCACGTTCTCATGGGTGCCAATTTAGCTAACGAAGTAGCTAATGAGCAATTTGCGAAACAACATTGGCTGTAGAGACAGGAAAATTGGAGCAATGCTCAGGGACATTATTCAAACTGAATACTTCAGAGTGGTAGTAGTTGATGATGAAGATACTGTTGAAATATGTGGTGCACTGAAAGTAAGTATTTACAAGGGTTGGGTAAGAAGTTTCCGGCCTAGCCAAGAACAACTTTGTTGAAGTGGTTTGATTTGCATCTTGTGCTTCAAACGTTGCAATAACTCGGCATAGTATCGATCAGTGATAGTCTTACCCCTTACGAGGTAATAAATGTATATAATTCTTCTCGCATCCCAAAAACCAGTAGCCATAACCTCGTTGCCGATAAAAGGTTTCTTGGTCAAGCTGGAAACATTTCACCATGCCCTCGTATGTCGATAGCTTAAATCTGATGTAACTAAACAATTAAAATTCCCTACAGAATATTGTAGCTTGCGGTGCTGGTTTTGTAGATGGACTTGGCCTTGGCGATAACACAAAAGCTGCAGTCATTAGACTTGGCCTTATGGAGATGATAAAATTCGTAGATGTCTTCTACCCTGGTGGCAAATTGTCTACATTCTTCGAAAGTTGTGGTGTAGCTGATCTTATCACAACTTGTTTTGGTGGTCGTAACAGAAAGTGTTCCGAAGCTTTTGTTAAAACAGGAAAGTCAATAAAGCAGCTAGAAGATGAAATGCTCAATGGTCAGAAATTGCAAGGGCCAATCACAGCGGAGAAGTCAATTTTATGTTGAAGAGTAAGGGCATGGAGGAGAAGTAAGTATTTTCAATGCGCTACATGGGGTATATTCCGTAATTCGACTGATGTAACCAGATTGTCGATAATATTTTGACAGCGGTCATCTCCTGGTTGTTTTGGTTGAAATTTATTTACGGAACGTATTTCGGTTGCTGTGTGACTATTTAGGTAGGTTCAACTTCAAAATAATTTTATTCATTTAGAATTTAGTCCACTGGAACTGGAAGATGAAAATGATAATCAACAGAAGAAGGAATCATTTGGGTAGGCAAAAAAGAAATGTTCTCATTCAACCAGATATTGTTCCCACTGACACAAAAAATAGAGCACTAACAAACAGTTTTCTTTTCTAATGAGAAAAAATGCATTAATAAATATATATTTCAATTTTTTATACAACATATTCACAAGGAAGAAATAGTTCAAAATAAATCGGACAAAATGTCAAAAACCTTAAATTAATTAAACAAAACAATCAGAAAATGAATCGACATGAAATGAAAAAATTATTCAGTCTAATTGAACAACACAAATCACAGCACAGAACGTAAAATATCTCAGTTAGCACAACGATTTAAGTCTAAAATAATGCATGGTACTCATGAAATAACCTAAATCCCAAACCACAAACAATAACAAACCAAAGAATATCCTATACTCGTTCACGAAAGGTTGAGCACATAGTAGGCGTTTCTTTATTTATCTGAAGTTGGCTGTATTTGCTGTCATAACGTAAAATAAATTCAATGTTGCCGAATGTATCCGGCCTCGTCCCACAAGCTTGCGAGTTATCAGACAACTCTATGCAATATGACAACATTGCGTATCAATCTGACAAGAAAATGAAGAACATAACCTAAAATTTTAATATACACAGTGGAATATGCCAAAAATCCATGGCCAACCGACGGCTCAACCTTTCGTGAATGGACTATAGTAGGCGTTTCTTATTTATCTGAAGTTGGCAGTATTTGCTGTCATAACGTAAAACAAATTCAATGTTGCCGAATGTACCCGGCCTCGTCCGACGAGCTTGCGAGTTATCAGACAACTCTATGCAATATTGACAACATTGCGTATCAATCTGACAGGAAATAAACATCATAACCTAAAATTTTAATATACACAGTGGAATATGTCAAATTATCATGGCCAACCGACGGCTCAACCTTTCTTGAACGGACTATAGGTTGTTTTGGTACCTGAATATTACCGCTTTTTTTCTGTAACCGGGTTCTGTAAATAAACTGTTTCGCAGAAACCAACCGAGAATATCATATTTACTGAACAGAAAATCACCAACCAAGTTGATCTACGGAATACAACCATGATGATAAAATTATATCTAAAGATATTCAAATCGATGTCGCATTGTTTTCAGATTTCCCATATTTACAACGGTTCATAAGATTTGCACAGGAGAATTGACACCTAAGGAATTCATTAACTGTATAAGAGAACATCCAGAACATATGTAAGTGAAATTATAATTAACTCGAATAGTAGTGACAAACTTTTTACTGGTAGTATATGCATGTCAGTACTAACTTCACTAAATTGTAAAATATCTTCAAAAACATATTTTGTCTAATGAAGAAGGTTATAGAAACATCAATATGAAATGGTGGCAGACTCTTAATGATATTTTTTATATTGCACAAGATTTTTACCTTTTTTTCATATATTTCAGTCTTGGTGCTGTCTTTTGAGCATTTTACGTTGGTTTATTGTCCAGGAATTTTTTTTAATACTTTTTTCATTGTTTTTCTTTGGCTTATATTTTATATGTAGAAATGAAGGAATTCCAGATTTCAAATGTTGATTGAACAATGGTTTCTTCACAAATTAAGTATGCTTGTTACTTAATTATCATTATAAATGCCAAGTTAATAATAATAATGATATTAATATATTTTTCCACTTAAGACAAGTGAATTTACATATCAATCCCATAATAATCAACATTTGATGTTTCAAGGTACTAGTAATTTGATATTTCAATATTTGTTATTATTATTAGTTATATTCTTTACTGTTTTTATATCAGTCATCCCCGAATAATCGGAATTTTGAAAATGCGAAAATTTGTTTTTGAAAAATTCAAAAATTAATTTTTACTTCCAGATACATACCCAAACATATAGCCTTCACTTAGATCCCTTACCCTATCCCATAATCCCGATGATTGTAGACTTGGATCATTGTTATGTGTTTATCGAATTTTTGTTGAGAATAATTTTTTACAGTTAACAATTATTAATAATGTTGTTGAATTTATTGTTGTTTACAAGTTTATTGTAATTGACAGTTTCGAATTAATATATGTTTGTTTGATTCAATAACCAGAAATCTTTTTATTTTGCATTCATTTGAATTCAAAGCAATCCTAAAATTCTCCTTTATATTACCTTGAGCTCAGCTTCAAATGTTTTAAATGACTATTGAATTCTAGAATGATTATATTTATTCATCAAATATCTGATTCAAGAAAAATATCGTTGTAATGTTTAACAGTTACAATTTCTAATTCATAACAAACAGATGAAAGATGAATACTAAAAGTTATATTTTTCAAGTAACAAAAATAGTCGTAGAAAACAATTTGATTCAGCTCTCATGTAAAAGTCAACTTCATATAACTGAACTCCCATCTTTATTTTTTGCTTTATACTTTCATTCCTATTTTGTTCTAGGATGCTTAATGATACTAACAGTGAATCTCACCTGAACAGCAAACTTTAGGTGCATTCATATCATAATCTTTTTACACATAGATTAATTTTCACGATTTCGTTTTGTGTGGTAGGTAACAATGACTTCAAATAATTAAATAAATCTGATTGATTACACAGTTTCAGTTTTTTAATGATTCACTAACAGCCCATCATATAGTTCTGATGATCAATGAATTTACTTATTTCAGGGTTAAATATGAAACTCAGGAAGAATAAATTTATATATTAGGAATATATAGATGTGATAGAAAAAAGAATGATCAAATTGTGCAACTTTGCAAGTGGATATGGTACTACTAAGATATGGACTTGTCAGATATTGTTAATAGTATTTTAATGACAAATTAGATTTATTCCTTAACCCTTCCTAAATATAGTTGATTGAACAAAATTTTTTTAAATTCACATGGTACATAAGTCGTCCTTATGTTTTTTAGGTAGTGAGTAATGAAAAAAATCCTGCAGAATAGTCAAGACTTGAAACTAACGAAAAAAATCAGTAACATAATAAAAACCCAGTTTCAATAAGAAACTACAAAAGTGTAAGGTTGTGAAAACATTTTTTGCAAATATTCGCCTTACAAGTATCATACATTGACACAGGAATTTTCGTTTTTTTTGTCATTTTTCTGGGTTAGAAGCCACATCTTCTCCTAATTCGATTCACATTGTGTTTTGTATTCTTCATAAAGGGTTTTTGAAGTATTCCGACTTATATTCATCCACAGCTCTCGTGAAATTTTGTTATTCATAGGTCTCATATTCAGGTGTCTTTCCACTAGCTGCTTTGCAAATTCATTAAGAATTTGTGCCCTAGTTATGCCCTGAACTTTATGAGCCTATAACATCAATGTCAACGAACCGATTCGTCTGAATATTTTTGTGTTAATAAAGAATGTTATAACCTGAAGGTTTAGGGATCCGTCAGTTACAGTTGATGCAAAAATTTGAGAAATGGTGCCAGATTCGAAGTTCGCTGGAGTCAGAGGGGCCCCACGTCAGTAGTTAGAGGTTAATCACCTAATCTCATTCACAAAAACCTCAATTAAGTGTACTTTTACACTAAGCCCTAGGACTCAAATGTTGCCTATTGAGAACTTATCTAATAGTAACCTTCAATTAATGATGCCGATGTTAAAAAATACTTTCCAAGTCAGATTTTTCCAACCAAGGGGTTCAATAGTGTATGTTTGGTATTCAATTTGCAAAATTTTCAAGTGAAAACTGGGTTAAACTGAAAAATCATTTGAGAAGTAACATTTATAAGTGTGTTAAATAACAAGCAAATATGATCACACATCTGCAAAAGTGAGCTACTCAACATTTTCTGGTAGTCTGACACTTTTTGTTTCAAAATACCAGGTCTTGTAAAAAAATAGACTCAAATAAGATTCCTCTGAAAAAATCTTTGGAAATGGAAGTAAATTGAAATAATTTATTTAATTAGTTTCAATAATTTTTATTCCACATTTTTCAGTATTTCGAACATATAATTTCATACTTTCTCATTTCACAATGATATTGGTCACTGAAAATATTGCTGATCTACAGGTACTTTCTTCAGATAACCATTCTTAAAATCTTTAGCAGACATAACTTTCTTTTGAAAAATCTGAATCTTCTCAATGGTTACATATTTCTTATCTGAACAAACTACTTTGAGAACTTTCATATCATTATCATAAATAAAATAACCAGGTTCCATCTCTTCATTACACATACCTTCAATTTTTCTTATGTTGAATAGTCTGATGCTTTCTCCCATCCAAATTGATGTAAGGGGATAAATGCCTCTGAGCGCCCTTTCTAAATTGAATATTTGCTCTGAAGACATATTTTTCCAGTTTATATGTGCAAAAGAAGGTTCCACCTTTGGTGCTGATAAGAAATGGATAATTATGATTACAGGTAATTTATTTCCAGTACATTACATATCCAGATAATTGCCATTATTCACTGATTTCCCAACTCACCATAACTGATTCCTTTTTCAGACTGTGGTTTTCCGTTAATTAATTTATTTGGTAAATCTTTCAAACAACAAACTAATTCATTGGCTCCAAGTAAACCTAATTCAGTATATAATTCAGGCATGTACATATTATCAGGAACTTCAATTGTTTTCTGAGCTAATATTTCACCCACATCAAATTTAGTGGGAGCTATACGCATTATTGAGACTCCAGTTACAGTGTCTCCATAAGCTAGGCAATAAACAATAGGAGCTGCTCCTCGCCATCGTGGCAATAAACTTGCATGGACATTTATCATACCCCTGAAACAACAGCTGATCAGTTACTTACTGAAAAATTTTTACATGGGTCTCACATTGGAAATTTTTCGATAATTTTTTTAGGAATAAGGTGACCAAAAGACACCACTAACCCTGCATCAAATTCATTCTGAGTTAGATCAGGGGGCCATTGCCATATTCTCAAATTTTCTTTCTCAGCAAACTGTGAACATCATTCCTCATTTTCTTTATCGACGTACATACTTCCAATCTACTGATTAATTCACCCTTTCTACTAAAATCAATCAGATTTATTCCAGAATATAAGAACTAATAAATAATATTATTACTATTCTTTCAGGAGAGAATGTAAACTGAATAAAGAAATTTATCTGTGCCAAAAAAAAGAATTTTCCAGGGCGGTTTATGTATAGTATTTGAAAAAGAGTTCCTCGAATGCGATATTGATTGCGTTTGTATCCTCTGAAGTACTTTTCTCACGTCAAAAATCATTTCTTCTTATATATCATTTCAGAGACTCTGATCATTCTCTGATCATTTGATAAATTATGAAAATGAAAATATGAAATATGAATATGAATATTGATTGTAGTGTAGGGAAAAGTGTGGTTATATCACAGATCAACAAAAATTCATCAGCTGTGTTCTGTGGTGTGAACCTGGCTGCCAGCCGTCACCTGCCAAATTTCCGAAGATACCCGAAGGCGTCCAGTACGGTCCCCCAGTGGCGTGTATTATATTTCTCATTTCGTTTCATCGACTGAGATTTTATTACTGTAACTGAACTTGAATTTCCATGAATAATTATTCATGGAATACGAAAACATAATTATGTTTTCGTATTCTATAACAGAATCATTGATTAAATGCTTCTTCGGAACTTATTGAAACAAGGGACTATGATTAGAGTTCTTCAAATCATTTTCAGAACAAAAGGACTACGATAATGAAATGTGCTAGTATCAGCAGGTACACAGTGAAACCACTGTCACAATGAAACGAGGTGTTTCTTATTCCTCGGAAGGTCTTTTTTCAAACTATAGAGACATAACTTCTTGCACTCCCTGTCTTCAGGGTGATTTCATCCCCCAGACTTGGGAAATTTAAGATTTTTTTCGACTATTTCGCAAACGACTGTCAAAATAAAAAGGGGTGTTTTTTATTCCTCGGAAGGTCTACTTTCAACCTACCGAGAAATAATTTCTTGCACTCCCTGCCTTCAGGGTGAATTCATCCCCCAGACTTAGAAAATTCAAGATTTTTTTTTTCAACTATTTCGCAAACGATTGTCAAAATAAAAAGCGGTGTTTTTATTCCTCGAAATAAAAACACCCCTTTTTATTTTGACAGTCGTTTGCGAAATAGTCGAAAAAAAATCTTAAATTTCCCAAATCTGGGGGATGAAATCACCCTGAAGACATGGAGTGCAAGAAGTTATGTCTCTATAGTTTGAAAAAAGACCTTCCGAGGAATAAGAAACACCTCGTTTCATTGTGACAGTGGTTTCACTGTCTACCTCTGCTGATACTAGCACATTTCATTTATCGTAGTCCTTTTGTTCTGAAAATGATTTGAAGAACTCTAATCATAGTCCCTTGTTTCAATAAGTTCCGAAGAAGCATTAATCAATTATTCTGTTATAGAATACGTAAACATAATTATTCATGGAAATTCAAGTTCAGTTACAGTAATAAAATCTCAGTCGATGAAACGAAATGAGAAATATGATGCACGCCACTGGCGGACCGTACTGGATGCCTTCGGGTATCTTCGGAAATTTGGCAGCTGACGGCTGGCAGCCAGGTTCACACAGCTAAATTCATCAAGGGATAAAGATTTTCGATTTATTCTATGTCATCTATTGTTATGTTCTATGAACATACAATTTATTATTTATTTATGTTCTGTGGTCTATGTCTGTTTGTCTCTCTGCTTCGATTGATAAAAAGTATGATAAAAAACTACAATATTTTGCATATACAAGTGTTAATTTTATTGAAATGGCTTTGACAGAGGATAGCAAACAAAGCCTTGGAAAGCCTCAAGGCACAGGTGGTCAGAAACAAGAAAAACGCGAAAAACCACCAACCAAAGTGGTTATTAGGAGACTTCCACCAGTTATTGATAGAGAATCCTTGTTGAATCAAATATCCCCATTGCCTGATTACGATTATTTTTATTTAGTAAGCGGGGAAGCTGCTTTGGGAGAAAATTCGTTTTCTCGGGCCTACATAAATTTTTTAAATATTACAGATGTATATGAATTCAAAGAGAGGTTTGATAGTTATGTTTTTCTGGATCACAAGGGTAATGAGTATCCTGCTGTTGTTGAATTTGCTCCATTTCAAAAAATTCCTAAGAAGCGAAATAAAGTCAGAGCTGATCCTAAATGTGGAACGATTGAATCTGATCCTTATTATTTGGAGTTCTTAGAAAATTTGAATAAACCTAAGGAACTGGAAGATAAACCAGAATATTCTTATCAATTCTCTCCTGACAACAAAGATAAAAATGATGTTACAACTCCTTTACTGGAATTTGTGAGAAGCAGAAGAGCTGAAAGAATGAGAATTCGGGAAGAACGCAGAGAAGAAAGGAGGAAAGAGAAGAAAATCAAAGATGAAGAAAGGAAGAAACGATCTGATGAAAAGTTTTTGTCAAAGTCGTTTTCTAAAATTAAATTGGATAATAAGGATATGTCAGATAATGATGAGAGGGAAGATGGATTTGACAATTGTGAGAGTAAAAGTGAACATTTGTCAGAGAGATCTTATTCATATAAAAATAAGGAGAGAAAATTTGAAGAACGAAAAAGAAATCCAAAGATTGCATCTCCCAGAAAAGAATTTGGAGAGAAACGGGACTTCAAGAACAGAAAAGAGAACTTTAAAGAACTAAAAGTGGACCTTTCGAAAAAAGAGGATAAACAACTGCCAAAAAAGGCAAAGAAATATAGTGAAAAAAGAGAAGAACGTAAAATAGAAGCTCAAAAAAAGGCTGAGGAACAAGAAAAAAAAAGTACTAATCCCGATTTATCATCTGCTGAGATTAAAAAGAAAAAAGAACTTAATGAAAACTTGGATGATATTAAATATAACAAATCAGTACAGGAGAATAAAACAGATGATACTCAATTAAAATCTAGTTGTATTGAAACTCTGCTAGATAATAAAGCAGAAGATGCTAGTAAATGTATTAAAGAAAATACTCCGAAAATTCAGAAAACACAGAAAGTCTCAGAAAAAAGTGAAAGTAAGTGTGATGATTCCGTGCAAAGCAGCAAGGAACATAGGAAGGAAAGAATCAGAAATAAGGATCGGCCAACTATAGCAATATATAGACCGGGAATGCTGTCTAAAAGAAAGCTAACAGATGGAGACGAAAAATAATTTCTTCTATCCAAAATACCATTTTTGTAGAGTGAATATTCATTGATGGGACATGAAGTCTGATATGATTTGTATCGGATTCAGAAAGAGTGCAAAATACTTATATTATTTTTGTTACAGAATAACAGTTGATTGACAACATCAGAATTTTAATTTTTCCATTGATTTCCTCAATACAAGTCCAGAACACCGATGAAAAAATAAAATTTATGAAAATATTGATTGTCCTTGTTATTTACTGTTTTGAACTTATACAGGGTATTATTTCAAGGGTATGGTAATGAGTTCAGAATTCAGGCCAAGAATTGTAAGGGATGAATTGTTTCTAGTTTAAAATAAAGATTATAAAAATTTGTACATTTAATGAAATTCCGCACCGGAAACGGTGCCTCATACAGCAAAAAGTTAAGAAACCGAATTTGCTCCAAATTTAATAACGATTTGAATAGTAATTTTTAATGTCGGAAAACCAGTGGCGTATCATTTTATTATCTGAAAATATTCAGTCTCGTTGCTGTACGGACGCTACTCGTAGAATAGAAAAGAAATGATATTATGCAAAAAGTGCTCCTTGATACTAAAAACATATGTCATAGAAATATTCGAAGCAGTGAAGTTATTAATGAAAAATATTTTTTTTCTATAATAGTCCGGTCTATTTAGACCAAAAAATGAGAGTGAAGTTACATAAAGTCCCAACAAGCTGAATTTCAGTGAAATTGTTCAAAATATAATTATAAACAATGTCTAGAAGTTCCTCATCATTCCTCTGTAAGGAAAAAATTTAATTCAAGGTCAAAGGTAAAAAAAAATGAGTTTCTCGCGATTTTCAGCAAAACGGTAAGTTTTATCATGAAAGTACCTCAAACAAAATTGTTGATCATAAAATTATCTATAAAATGTATCAGTACTTTTTTTCTTACGAGCCACCGTTTCTGAGATATAACGATTTAAAAATTTATAACTACGCGCTAAGTACACTACCTCATAGGTGGCGTGGAAACTTGTGCATTTTATGACGATAACGACTTTATAACTTTTTGAATCTTTATATCTCAGAAACGGTGGCTCGTAAGAAAAAAGTATTGATACATTTTTTATAGATAATTTCATGATCTACAATTTTTGTCTGAGGTACTTTTATGATAAAACTTACCGTTTTGCTGAAAATCGCGAAAAACTCATTTTTTTGACCTTTGAATTAAATTTTTTCCTTACATGGGAATGATGGGGAACATTTAGACATTATTTATAATTATGTTTTGAACAACTTCACAGAAATTCAGCTTTTCGAGACTTTATGTAACTTCGAATGTCTAAATAGACCGGACTATAATTTCAATACCCCGTATCTCGGAGAGGAAACATTTCACGACATGTTTATATGACAAACAAAAGGGCTTATTTTTGATGTAGAACACGTGGTTAAAATTTCTTGGTTACGATCTGGATCATCCTGTATATTCGATTTATTCTAATATTTGACTAATACATCTGAAGTTCATTTTGTAAGAACAGCGATTGCCAAGTAATCAACTCTGAAAAGATAGATTTTAAAATAATGAATTATTTAACTTTTCATAATCTGAGACTTAATGAGTGAATGATACTTTTACTTTCTTCAGAAAGAAGTGTATTACTGCTGGCCCCGATCTAGGTTTCAAATGTTCTGACTGCAGATCTTTCTCACCCTCCTTATGCTTAGTCTGAATATTCTGCTCGGCGTGCACTTCTTGCGCTCAGCTGGTCTTTTGTTAAGCTCTCTTTTCCCACTTCAGTTGTTGTGAATTGAAAATTGTGATCATAATACACAACTGTGAAATAATTAACCAACACTTAATTGAAATATCCTTATCTATAGTTTTCTGTTCAGGTATTGTACTGTTTCATCCGGCAAATTCTGGAATACAATCTCCAGAGAGTATTTCGTTACAAAATGAACAATACGCTGTATCAGGATGTGTTAAATTCCTCGGCCTCCATGTATCTAGATGAAGAACTGAACTGGCACTTACATATACAACAACTTTATTATAATAAAGCTATAGTTCTTCAGTTCATCTCAAGATTCTCTCAAAGTATGTTGACTCCACAACACTAAGAACTGCATATTATGGAACAATTAAATCACAGCTTAGATTCGGAATAACTTTTTACAGCAGTGGTAATGTTGAATCTATAGGCTGTGATTCAATTGTTATATAGGTATAAATAGACTCTATTTGTCCTGCAGAAAAAGGCACACAATAATGTGTAGTAATGTGAAGTATAGGGAATCATGTCGCGGTTTTTGATAGCCATTCAAAGCAGACAACCTCGTGAATTTCTACGAAAATGGAAAAATGTGAATTTCGTGTGCTGATTAAGCATTACTTTTTACGTAAAAAAACATCCCTGAAACTTAGTAAAAGCTTGATAAACACTTCGTGGACTCGGCACCATCAATTTCAATGGTAAAGAAGTGGTTTACAGAGTTCCGTTGTGGTCGTACCAGCACTAAGTAGTGACGCCGAACGTTCAAAGGTCGCCCAAAAGAGTGATCACGCCGGAAATCGTCGATAAATCCATGAAATGATATTGTATGAAAGTGGAATGAAAGTGTGTGAGTTGGCTCATGCTGTAGGCATCTCAACTGAACGGTTACATCATATTTTACACGAATATTAGGACATTAGGACCAAAAACGGCCGCATTTGGCGAAGAAGAAAGTGCTGTTTCATCAAGACAATGCACGTGTGCACACTTGATGTTTAGTCACGATGACCAAAATCCACGAATTGAAAAACGAACTGCTTTCCATCCAGCATATTCTCCAGGTTTAGCCCCCTGCGGCTATTATCTGTTTTCAAACCTCAAGAAATGGCTGGGTGGTAAGAGATTTGAGTGCAATGAAGAAGCCATTACCGGAACAAACGCGTGTTTTGAGAGCCTTGAGAAAATCTATTATTTGGAGGGAATAAAAAAATTAGAAAAACGCTGGACTAAATGTATCGAGCTAAAAGGTGCCGCAAAAAATGTTTCATTCAATAAGTCACAGACTTATCAAACCAGCCTCGTATATTCAGGAATGCCTCCTATTTTTTCATAAGAATCAAGAACTGTTAGCAGGTATTATAGGAACCTTAAGGAAATATATAACCCAGACAGAACCTCATCATATAATCTTCCTAAATATAGATTGACGACAAGTCAAAATTAAATGCAATACAGATGCCTAAAACTTTTCAATAGTCTACCTGAGGTAATACAGAGGAAAAACAACTTCAACTTGTTCAATAAGAAAATTTTCAAGCTTCTTCTGAGCCTGGAACCTTATACTGTCTTGATGATTTCAGGAATTAAAATTGCTTATTGGCCACTATTTCATTTCATTTGCTATCAGTATTCATTATTGTTACCATTGATTTGAAATAAAGACCGTTTCAACAGGAAATAAAACTCATGGAAGAAGATTTCGATTCAATTTACTTATTTTCCAATTCATGGACTTAAGTAGAAACATGTTCATCGAATGAGTGGAAAATGTAATTAACATTAACATCTTAATAACACACAGAAACCTTCCCTTTGGTATTTTAATTTATTACAATCCATAAACTTCATGAGTCCTAGTAACAATTTGGTGCAGCTGATTCTAAAATTTAGGATTATGTTCTAATCGAACAGATTTATGGGAAAATCAGTCAATTTCAGGTTCTGGATAATTGAGGAATTTTCCCTTCATAAGGAAATATTTTTTCGATTGAAAATTTTCGTTCATTTTTCCTTTTAAAATTGACATTTATTTCCAAAGTTCACCGATCATAACCTTCAAAATATTAAAGTTCATTTTACAACGTCCTTGAAGTTGCAGAAAATCATTTAAGAATGATTGTTTCAACCATGGAGGTAAAGGAAGGGAAGGAAGCATATCCTATATTTCCCTTGATGCAAAAGTGTCACATAAATCGGCCATTGTATGGGCAACTTGTGGCGGGAAGTTTTTGGATTCATTAAAGCACTCATTCACTGAATAGGAAACCTTTTTTAACTAGCACTGAATATCTTTCTGCTACAAACTGTAGAGAAAATGAACAAGAGATGAGGCACAAATAATAAAATTCTACGTTTAAAAAGTTCGAAGTCAGCCATATTGGTGTGTCCCTTCTTGTGTTGTGTTGTTTTGTTTACGTGACACTTGTCAAACTTTAGGCCCCCTCCACTTCCTTTATCACCATGGTTTCAACAGATATAAATCAGTTTGCGTGAACAAGCAACCCATCTTTTTGTTTTTTGGGAATAAAAATAATGTAACACTTTCAGGGCTAGTTGTCCTACTAGTAACCGTAAATTAAAACTATCACCTAAATATCTAAAACCCTGTATACGAATACTTCTTTCGTTTTCGGTATATAAGTACACATATACACTGTTATTGAACTGCTTTACAATATAGGTTGCTTTTTTATGGAAGACGTTAACAACTAGCAATTCGACGAAATTTTCTGTGTACGACAAAAACAACGTTACTTATATTATTTTTTTAATTTACATCACGTTTCGTTCATAAAATCGATTCATCTTGAAGCAGTCATTCGTTACCCTTGAGGTTTGTACCTGTATCCGAATCAACACAAATAGAACTAGTTCCGAACTGAACTTTGATCAAACCAATTAATGTACTGATTTTTTTGTAATATTAAGTTATGTTTCATAGGAAATAGTCTTAGTGTATTTTAAAGTTAATCAACTGATTCGTGTTTCTTTCAGCTTTACAAATGTTTCATGAAAAAATGTGACAATTGGAGATATCGAATTTGAAAACGAAAAATCTTATTTTTAACAAAATTAATTTATTTAAAGGGAATTTCGAAATATTTTATCATCATTTTTCGTAGGTATGTTGATTGTCATCGATGATTTTTTGTGATTCAAAATGAAACTTCAAAAGAATTTTCAATAATTTAGAATTGCTGAAATTATTATATAATAGTTTGATGAAGTGAAGTTCTAAGCCTTCGTTCCAAAATTTGAAACTTTCGCTACATCCTATAAATGAAATGAAAATAAGGCTTCAGTTCGAATTTCTCAGTATGGTAAAATATGTCCATAACTCTGGGTAATGAGTACCTAGGTATATAAGTATTTTTCATACAACAAAAGTATTAAGATGTGGTAATTTGAAGTGATAAATACACAGATACGTTTAAAAATTTGTCTCCAAGTAGGTATAATCTAGCTGATATTGAAGAAATTTATCATAGATATTATATACACGAATCTTTCCAGACTACAATTTTCTTATCTATTCATTCAAAAACTCTATAACATCGCAAGTACTCTCTCATACCCTCATTCTTACAAAACCCCAACAAATCCAAAAATTTTCAATCGTATACTACCTGAAATCATTTGCACCAAAAGCGTTTCATATTATTATCTCTAAATTCTTAAAAACTCAAAAACAATGCACAAAAACCATCACAGTTACGCGTCGAATATCTGCAATGACATAGTAATCATTTCATCCTTCAGGCAAGATTCCATGAACTCCTCTATGGTGATGACGCCATCTTGATTCAGGTCCAACTTCCGGAAAATCCTATCTATGTGCTCCCTCGCTTTTCTGTCGTCTTCCACTTGGTGTGCCCTTCTGCCCATGAGTTCGTGGATGGCCACCACAATTTCTCCTAGTTCCGACCTACTGATACAGCCGTCCCCATTGATGTCGTACAGCTTGAACGTCCATCTCAGTCTTTCATACACCGAGCCACGAAGAAGGGTTGACAATGTGATCAACAAATCCTAGAAAGTGGATTTCTGTTTAGTATAACTCTAGAACTACTCTGTGCCGATTCTGCCTGTCGCTTTAATCTCAACTCTACAGGGTGTTTCATTGTTGATTGAACATGCGGTAACCTGAGCTAGAGCTACTCTAGGTGGGTCCATAGACTAACTAAACGGAGAATAGATGAGACACTAGTAGAACAAGCTTCAACGCCATCTTTTTTTGTACAACATTTCTAATTCGTGAAAAAATCTCAATTGAAAAAGGAATCTGTATCGTAAAGCTGCCTCAAAAGAATTCTGTAGTGCACCTTTTGAATAGGTAGGTACCTACACCCATATACAAGAGGCAAAAAGTTTTTTGAAATTCAATTTCCAAAAGGAAATCAGAAATGGATTCGTGCAAGTTATCGATGAGTGAGGAAATTTATTTTCATGAAAATAATACCTGCAACGAACATTCATCTGATTTTCTTTTGGAATCGAGAAATGAGGATCAATAATCAAATGCTGGATAGAATAAAAATTTATTAACTGAAATAGGTATCACCAATTGAAAATACAGATTTATTTCATAAATATCTAATCAATAAACTAATAATTGCATTGAAAACATTCTCAAAAACTAAAAATAATGAATTCAATAATACAAAATATGAGTATTTTACCGACTAAACTTACTCAATACATGAAAAACTTTTTGAAAACTCTTAATTCTTATAGGTAACAGAATATATATAATATATATTGTAGAATTACCTTCTTGCATCTCGATTTTCACATCCAATAACACAGCACGTATTCACTCTTGCAGGCATATCGAAATTTATCATATTTCAAAAAGAACGTGTCAAACCACTCCTTGTGTCAGTTGACAATTCAAAGGTTTTTTTGATAATAATGATTTTACATACTTACTATTTTCTCAATAGGATTTCCATGAATGCAACGACATCTAACTATCAAAAGAAAATAATTTTTTCGTGTATTAGTCTCCTCCTCCGACAGATGTCGCGGAATATACGAGTGGCTCATCTATTTTATTAGTTTGTCTATGGGTGGGTCCAAAAAACCATGGAGGTAAAGGAAGGGAAATTGCTAAATCCGCAAAAAATTTCGTTATACAGTGTCAAGTATCGAAACGAGCAAATTGCATTTTTTATTGTGTATTCATACACTAAATCAAAAATAAGGTGTGTAAGTGAATATCTAATAGATAATATGCATTTTATCCAGGTACGTATACAATACATATGCAAGACCACGTTTACAGGACCATATCCTTTTAATGAAATTTTCCATAACCAAATCGCAAAGTGGCTAACCTATGTCCTCGATAGCCTCACGAATTCTATCTTTGAGGTCTTGAATCGACACTGGGCTATTGGCGTAGACCTTCTCTTTCACGTGGCCCCAAAAGAACTCGCAAGGTGTTAAATCACAAGATCTCTCGGTGGCCCCCTCTTCGAGGGTAACACAAGATCAATGGTTTCGTAGCGCCGTCTTGTTGAAAGTAAGCGTCTTCCAGATCTATACTAGCCAATTTTGGCCATAAAAAATCATTATGGACAAACCTGGGTTTTCTTCAAAGCTTTCGGCTACAGCAGCAATATTCTCTTCACATCACTAACTTGTCCCAACAGCTCCAATTTTTCCACCATTTCTTAATTGCAATCCGACAAGGTGCTTCACGACGACCCAAAAATGTTCGAGTGTTACGAAACGTCTCTGCCAAATTTTCACCATTTTTATAGTGAATTGTAATCATTTCAATGCGTTCTAGAAGCGTGTATTGTTCCATTTTTATTAATGGAGCAGTTTCTTCTTGTCAAATGTAAGAAAATGACATCTACCGAAATAGCAGGCTATTCAAAATAACACCTCTTATTGGAAATAGTATATAACATTACTAGCAAGGTAAGAGGGTTTTTACTGGCGAATGGAGGATATAATTGACGAGCCGCGGGCGAGTCAGTTACCTCCTTGAGCCAGTAAACCCGTTACCTTGCGTGTATTGTTTTATATTTTATTTGTTTCTCATTTGTAAAAAGGTTAGATAAATTCCAAAAAATCTCAAGAATTTGTCGCAAATGTCGTAAGTTGCATTATTTATGATTATTTATGACATCGGAAAATTACGACAACTGTCAGTGGCTTTACGAGAGGGAAGTCCTTCGAGAATATTTGCTCATTTCTGATGAAAAGGCCAGATCCAAATGAAACAAGGCATGAATATCGTTTTTAAACACTTTTATAACGTTTATTACTAAAAATATTTGGTCCAGGAACGATGAAATTAGACGAATAAATGAAATTAGAAGCGAGTAGGTACGTGAAACTGTCAGTGAGTTTACAGGTCAAAAAACCTCTAGGATATTGCAATTCTGAGAAGGAAACATATAGATACGAATAAAACAAGGTACGAATATCGTTTTCGAATAGTTCGAGAACGTTTATTGAGAAATACATTTGTTCCAGGAACTCTGAAATTACAAGGATGAATGAAATTAGAAGCAAGTACTTGACAAGTGTCAATTTAAATAATACTACTAACTTGTAAAAATTTTACAAGTTAACTGTCAGTTTTACAAGTTAGTGACTTGATAAAATAAACTTCCTTAATTAATATTGTGTTTTTGGAAACTGACGTTTACAAATGAGAAACAAATAATAGTATATAACATTACTAGCAAGGTAAGAGGGTTTTTACTGGCGAATGGAGGATATAATTGACGAGCCGCAGGCGAGTCAGTTACCTCCTTGAGCCAGTAAAACCCGTTACCTTGCGTGTATTGTTTATATTTTATTTGTTTCTCGAAGTCCTTCGAGAATATTTGCTAATTTCTGACGAAAAAAAGGCCAGATCCAAATGAAACAAGGTATGAATATCGTTTTTTAATACTTTTATAACGTTTATTACTGAAAATATTTGTTCCAGGAACGATGAAATTAGAAGGATAAATGAAATTAGAAGCAAGTACGTGAAAAGGAAAGCGAATAGATACGAATAAAACAAGGTACGAATATCGTTTTTGAATAGTTTGAGAACGTTATTGAGAAATACATTTGTTCCAGGAACTCTGAGATTAGAAGAATAAATTAAATTAGAAGCAAGTACTTGACAACTTTCAATGTAAATAATGCTACTAACTTGTAAAAGTTTTACAAGTTAACTGTCAATTTTACAAGTTAGTGACTTGAAAAAATAAACTTCCTTGATTAATATTGTGTTTTGGAAACTGACGCTTACAAATGAGAAACAAATAAACTTTTTATTTCGATAGCAAGAGAATAATCAAAGTAACAACAAAATGGCGAATGCGCAATGTTCCCGATTTCTTATTTCCAAAAAATAACTATCTACTTTTACAATAAGGATTATTTTTTGGCATATAGGTTTGTCATCGGACTTAGCTTAAACTAAATTAATATACATTTATGTTAAATACAAAAGAGTAATTCCAAAGTTTGCATATCATTCGTAAAGTTTGGGCAAGAAGGTAATTTAATTCATTCCGTTTGGTAGGAGCAACAATAATTCTTGCATGTTCTTTCAACATTCCAGATAAGCCTTGCGTGTGATTCGAATGAAACAGTTAAACATCTACTGCAGTGTTATATTTACTGTAAGATGTTTAGTGAACGTTTAATAAATCATATTGAAGACGACCTAGTACCTACATTTTTGGTTTGTCTTTGAGATGAAAATTAAGAGAAGCCCTGATGAGCAGGTGCTTCTTAGCACTCGTTCATTGGTGGAGCAATGGGGCTATTACCTCAAAATTTTGCATAGGACCTGAGATTGATACTTAACATAGAATGTGAAATCTCAGCACGATCGGAATTATATTCTGGAAATTTTTCAAAAAAATAAATATTCAAGAAATCGACAACTGGAAATATCAAAATTCTATGGTTTCGATTTCACAATCTCTCTATGATTCTGATTATGCGATCCTCTTGCATAAATATTCAGTATAAGAATCTTTCATCATCAAAATAAATTTCACTCGAATCGGATATTTTGTTGTGGAAATATAGAGATCTTTCTTTTCAATATTCCGATTGAATTTTCTATGGTTCTTTCAACACTATGGTCACAAAATTTCGAATGCGTCTTCTTTTGAGCATCCTCCATGTGACCGCAAAATTTCTTTTCGATCGGGTTTTTTCTGTCTGAGATATTGAGGAACAAAACTTTTGAATTGAGATATTTCATAAATTTTGGCGGTCAACGAACTTAACCGAACCTACTCTGAAAATTTCGAGACTCTTGGTGATCCTTTCTAGAGTAATCGTGTTTTTGGACGGACAGCCCAACGGACAGAATCGAATTGATCACTTTTCTTACATAGAACTAGATCGATTCTAGGTCTTGGTTTTAATCTTAGACAAGTCTATAAGGTTTTAATTTAATTGAAATCACCTCCTCCTGTCATCAAATTCGTGTCATCGACAAAGAAGTTAATTATCTGATGATTTCCTCAATAATGTCACATATATCAATAATAAAAATAATGAAGAAGATGAGACCCAGAACACTTCCTGAGGAAACCCAAAATCACATTCAATTGAATTTGACTTTACAGTTTTACAATTTTTAGCAATAGCAACCCTCTGCAAACGCCCGGAAAGATCTGAAGCTATCCATTCTTTGGCTTTACCTTTAATTCCCAGTTTCTCAAGTTTTATCAACAAATAAGGCCTGAATTGACAGTCATAAGCACTCGCCAGATCAATGAACAAACCCAAGCCAAGTTTATCATCCTCCAGCAGCGCTGTAACCCTCTCTGTAAAATGATATATATAGTCTAAGAGCCCGTGAACCCCAGAGAAGGTCTACGCCAATAGCCCAACGTCGATTCAAGACCTCAAAGATGGAATTCGTGAGGCTATCGAGGACATGGGGCAGCCACTTTGCGATTTGGTTATGAAAAAATTTCATTTAAAGGATATGGTCCTATAAGCGTGGTCGTGGTGGTCATTTGCTTGATTTTACCTTCCACTTTTAACGGCCTAGATTCTTCTTTATGATAAACATCCGATCATTCATATTGAAAAATGGCATTTTTCTTTGAATATCAAAATAACCCCTCTCATTGGAAAACTCTTTATAACCGAATGGAAATGCCTCTATCCCAAAATTCTCATGATACTTTGCAGTTTTAACTGAAAGCCATCACAATAAACCCATTCATATTATTCTTATATCGACTGTATTGCTCACAAATAAATGATTCCATAAATCATTAGGAAAATTCATGATAACCCTTTATCATCGTCCAAAGTACCTACATATGAATTATTAACTACGACTACTTTCTACAGAATGGAAGATATAAGCATTCGTATTACCAACTTCTATATCGCTTTAGTTATTCATACCTACCCTAAAACTAATTGCACCATTGCAGTTAACATCGAAGGCCTTGAACACGTAATGGCGTACAAGCTGGAGTCTGAAAATATAACGAATCTACAAGTCTACTATTGAAACAGTTTAATTACTACAAAAACATTCAAAAAAAACTATTAAACATATCTAAACAACAATTAAAACGTTTTTATTTCCTACGAAACAATACGTATCGAACTACAACTGAATTTCTAGACAAGGGAAATACAGAATTTCATGCATTGGGGGGGTGTTTTAGTTGATTTCGAAAAATTATTCAATTTTGAGGAGAAATAGTTATTCATTATACAAGGGAAAAAAGTATTAGATTTTAGCTTGAGGTTATGTTGTCTCCCGACGCGAAGCGGAGGGAGACAAAATGCCGAGAGCTAAAATCTTATACTTTCCCATGTATAATTCACTATTTTTTTCTGTGATAGGAAAAACGACCATTTACAGTGAAAGAAATATAACTGTTCACGAAATTACTTTTTTTCCCCGGGAAAAAAAGTGATTACTTTTTTCCCCGGCTACATAGAGAATCATTTTTTTGACAGGGAAAAAAGTAATTTCGTAAAAAGTCATATTTTGTGACCTGTCAAGAGATATAAAATGTCACATTTTTTCCTGTCACAGAAAAAAATATTATTTTACCATCAACAGAAAGTAGAAACTGGAGAAGTAGCAGAAATTTTTGCTGATATTTTTCGAGTATAACAGAGACATCACTTTTCGGTTATTATGGCGACTCTCTGTCCACTTCATGTACTACTTCGGCCATTGTAGATAAAACTTTTTTTTTCCACCCAGTAGTGCCATGTGAGGTCGCTGATATAATTAAATCCTTGAAGAACAGTAAGGGTTCTGGAGTTGATTCAATTTCCTCTCGAATCTTGAAATTAATAAGTTCTAGTATTTGCGAACCTTTTGCTTACTGCATTAACTTGTCTGTTAGCTCGGGCGTCTTTCCCTCAATCCTGAAAAAGGCCAAGGTCGTTCCAGTCTTTAAAAAAAATAATGTAAATGATATCAGCAACTATCGGCCGATTTCTATTGACTGCATTTCAAAAGTTTTGAAAGAATTGTGTTCAATAGAATAATGAAGTACTTGGACAAGTACAATATTTTAGATACCGCCCAGCATGGCTTCCGATCGGGTCACTCAACTCAATCGGCGGTAATTCACTTTGTTGAGTTCGTTTATGAGAGTCTTGATAATGGCTATTATGTTGCAGGTCTATTTTTTGACCTCTCACGAGCTTTCGATTGTTTAAATTTCAAATTTATAATTGATAAATGTTACAACCTTGGCCTCCGAGGTGTGTTCTTGGATTGGCTTAAGAGTTACCTCCAAGGTAGGTCTATGTTTGTTAAAATTGGTGACTCTGAATCTGCTGAGTATGATGTCAGTTTGGGAGTGCCACAGGGATCCGTTCTTGGCCCACTCTTATTTCTGCTCTTTATCAATGATCTTCCTGTTAGTTTACGACGATTGTTCATAAACATGTTTGCCTCCCTCAGTCATCACCAGGGCCTATCATTACTCGGTAGATTTTTGAGAGTTATCCTATTTGCTGATGATTCTCCAATAGCGGTTGCAGCCCGTACTTTGGAGGAACTCTTATTGCTCTGTGAGCTTCTCTTACAGAGCTTTGTAAATGGTGTCAAGAAAATAATTTGATGGTAAACATCGATAAAACCGAGATAATTCATTTCTCTATAGGCCATCGTGATCAAAATATTACCACTCGCTATTTGGACAATTTTATACAATCGAAAGACAGTTCAAAAGTTCTTGGCATTTACATTGATAAGAATCTGCGGTGGTCTACGCATGTTGAGCAGTTATGTAAGAAACTGAACAGCTCCTTTTATGTTATGAATAGAATAAAAATGAAATTCCTATAGAATCCCTTCTCAGTATTTACTATAGCTTAGTTTATAAGCCATCTTTCGTATGGCATCTTATTATGGGGAAATTCCTCTGAGGTGAGGAGGGCATTCATTTTGCAGAAGAGAATTTTACGCATGATGTATAATGTACCTGTGCGCTCATCATGCAGACCTCTTTTTGTCGAAAATGGAATTTTAACCTTACCCTCCCTTTACATATTGAAATCGCTTATTTATGCGAAAGAAAATGAACATCTACTTGTAAAGTTATCCAGTTTTCATGGTTACAATACCAGAAATCAGGGAACATTGTATATTCCGAAGCATAACACCTCCAAGTTTGAGATGTCTACTGTGTATCAAAGCATAAAACTGTATAATCGCTTACCGCTTAGTATTCAATCTCTTAGTTTGAAAAAATTCAAAAATGTTGTGAAGGTTCTATTGCTGACCAAATGTTACTATTCGGTGGGCGATTACCTTTCTGATGTGTTAGTGAGTAGTTTCTTTCTGTAATTGTACTGACGTATCCTATACATCTAATTGTCTTAAAGGATCAATAAAGATTATTATTATTATTATTATTATTATTATTAACTGGAAACAAACCTAAAGAAAGGCAACCTTTGAAAACAAATGTTTGAACACAGATCGTACAGATAAATCTGAAATATCTGGGAATAAACGAACGGTACAGAGCATCTGCCACAGAACATACTGCTCTGTTCTACTTTTATAGATTATGAGATTTCAAAGATCACTATTTTGGGAAATATGCTCATCTTTTAACGATACTTTCACCCTTTTAGTAGCTCTTCCATAAAATCTCAATTAAATAATAAGGTGCAAAGGCACTGAATGCAAAAGAAACGAGTAATGCAATATCCCCTTCTGGTCGTTGTTGGCGATAGTTGTACTGAAAGATCCTGATCAATTAATTGATTAACGAAAAAGAAACGGGAAAGCAATATCTCCTCCTGCCCATTTATAACTACGATAGCTATATTGAAAAATTTTAATGAATTAATTGAGTTTTAATGAATAAATGAAAACAGAAGAATAAAACTGTTAGAATTTTTCAATCGATCGGTTGTCGGAACAGGAAACTCAACATAAAACAAAAAAAATATAAAAAACATAAAACTCTATGGATAAAATCGCTTTGCTCCGTCGAAATAGACCGAGCGAAAAGATCGACATCCGATTGCTCAGATTTTTATGACGAACGGTACAGATGTGTATTCCCCTCAATCCGGATGTAATAAACGAACGGTTCAGATCGATCCGACACGTCCGATGTCGATGCCGAACGCCCCTAATGTTATATTGACAACATTGGCATATCAATCTGACAAGAAAATAAACCAAATAACCTTAAATTTTAATATACACGGTGGAATATGCCAAATTGTCATGGCCAACCGACGGATCAACCTTTCGTGAACGGACTATAGTCAACAATTGATAGAGATCCTGTATTAATTTTTTATCATCCGTAGCTGTTCTTAAGTATTCTGCAATATCTCGATATAGTAATAAGTAATAAATCCAGCTAAAAAATTTAAATTGAAACTTTTGATTTCAAATAGCTCCACAAAAAACCTAAGGCAATAAGAAAAAGTTTTCCAGGAACTAGGGAATTAAAGTCTGATGAATGCGGTGGTAACTTCAAAGGTTTTCCATTCTATTATTAACGTTATTAATCGTTAAAAAATGATTATGATGCATCAAAGAAATCGAAAGAGTTGCTATTATATATCTATTGAAATTGAGTTACCTAGATTTCGATATCAGCATCACTATGTAGTTTTTTTCAGAAATTAGGGGTAAAACCTCAGAGTAAAAAGTGAACCTAGAGATGCCTTCATGTATTTGTTATGCAGCCAAGTAGAATCTGTTTATGCACGCGAAGATTATTCCGGCGTTGCGAACTCGTGCCGTATGTTCATACCGTATGGGGATAATTGGTCTACCGCTCCCCTACTTTGATACTAACGGCTTGCGTCTGTTACAGACAATTCTGTCAGTTTGACAACATTGTCTGTTAGTGTTTAGTTTCTCGATTCGATGTGTTTACATTTTTTTCTGAAAAACTTTATAGGTTTTCACTCTCAGTCTCTGAAACAGAAATAATTAAAAAACTTTAATTAAGATGAAGTGCTCCTTTTAGAATCTTCGCACTAATTTGTCAGGAGCAAATTGGTCTTGAAAAAATTGTTGCCTAACAGTAAAACTGAAAAAAGATAATAAATGAAAAGGGCAATGTAACGTTTCGGTGTCTATATCAGACACCTTCTTCAGACAAACTTGTGAAATCTTCAGAATTGTGTGTTTTTTATAAATGTCTGATATAGACACCGAAACGTTACATTGTCCTTTTGATTTATTTCCTTTTTCAGTTTTACTTTTAGGCAACAGTTTTTTCAAGACCAATTTGCTGCTGACAAATAAATGCAAAGATTCTCGCAGGAGCACTTCATCTTAATTAAAATTTTCTACTGATTTCTGTTTCAGAGACTGGGAATGAAAACGTATACAGTTTTTTAGAAATTGACGTTCAATTGAATTATTTTACTGATTTGGTGGGAGTTTATTGTTGCTTATAGGTTGACGCTCATTTGGACGAGACGAGATGAGACGAAGCAAAGAGTTGTTTTCCGCAGGCCCGATTTGCACTGAATCAAATGGGTAGAAGCTCACTTAGGAGGCGCGAAGCGAAGATCAGAATCGTTAGTGCGCGATCCCAGGCGAACTAACGCGTCGCTTCGTCTCGTCTCGTCCAAGGCTCCTTAAGGCTATTCCGGTAAAATATGCCAAGGCAAAATTACAAAAATGTTGTATTTTATTCAGGAATTCAAGAAATGAAAATCTAAACAATTGTTGATTTCACCCCAGTGCGGCAGTGAAATGCTTTTCATCTCACTGTAGAGCTTAATTGATAACAATGCCGTACAATTAACGCGTAGGGGCATCCCTATGTTTATTTCTTACACTGAGGGTAAAACTATTTTAAACATAATGAAATTTGAAGTTAATATGAAAGATCTGCCGTCTGTCTCGTTCTTTTTTTATATATGGCTTGAAACATCCCTTTCTCTTTGATATTTTAATGAAGAATTTTACTTACTTCCATGAGGAAAAAACTTGGAATAAATGTCTTTGAAACAATCTTCATGGACGACACCATCCGGACATTCCTGTAAAATGATTTACCTGTATGCATATGAATCAGATCATTATCTTATTGCCAATTATTCTTGGCAAGTATATAAATATTAAATATACAGGTTAACAGTCAAATTATTTCATGTGTTTATGTTAATAAAAAAATATTTTTTTGTCTTATAGAAATTCAATTACTTTGTAAAGAAAAAAACCTATGTCTACTTTTGAAGAGGACAAACTTCAAGTGGAGATTCAACGAGTGATTTGCAACAAAAAGTGTCATAAAACATTTGATCGAAATCTTGATGGTTATTCTTCAGTTTAACACTTCTTGATTTCACGAAATATTTCCAGTTTTTTCCATAAAAATATCATTATTCAGTTTTTCTGGTAATCCCATTAAATTTGACTACATTTTCGGAGAGGACAATAAATTTGCTACAAGATGAGAGGAGAATGGACAGCCATTCATTTGAAACCAGACAATTTATTATATCTATCAGACGGGTGCATGTCATCCGAAATGTCTATCAAGTTGCTTTGAATTAATCTAATGAATTATTCAGCATTAAAGTGATAGGTGAGTATTATTGGTCCGAAAAGTATTGCAGAAGGCAGCAGAAACTTTATGAAAATCCGTCGTTAAAATTTAGTTTCGGATAACCACCCCAAAAAAAACTACCCTCTGACTATCATATTACGAAGATTTAATCCTCAAAAATATTCTCAACCTCGTTTTATTTTGCCAACTTATTTAATTTAATTGATAATTGAGTTGTTTCTTTATGTTTGAAGGGGTGTTTTCTGTTGGTGTTTATTATCTGTATTGAATATCTTCAGAGTCCACAAATAAAGGGTTTTCCAATAAGAGGTATATTTCGATACTCAAAGAAAAATGCCATTTTTCAATATAAATGATCGGATGTTTATTTCATTATAAAGAAGAAGCTATTCCGTTAATAGTGGAAAATAACATCAGGCAAACGACCACCACGACCACGACTACAGGACCATACCTTTTTAATAAAATTTTCCATAACCAAATCGCAAAGTGGCTGCCTTATGTTCTCGAGGTCTTCAATCGACGCTGGGCTATTGGCGTAGACCTTCTCTTTCACGTGGCCCCAAAGGTAGAAGTCGCAAGGTGTTAAATAACAAGATCTCGGTGGCCAATTGTGATCACCTCTTCGAGAGATAACACGGTTCAGAAACTTTTCCCGCAAAAGATCATCATCATCTTGTCGAAAGTAAACGTTGCCCAGATCAATACTAACCAATCTCGGCCATAAAAATCATTAATCATCTCTCGATAGCGCAATCCATTCACCGTAACGTAACTGTTGCTCCAGTATCATTTTGAAAAAGTAAGGTCCAATGACTTCGCCGGGCCATAAAACGCACCAAACAGTCACAGGTTGAGGATAGAGAGGCTTTTCAATAATAACTCTTGGGTTTTTCGAGCCCCAGATGCGACAATTTTGCTTGTTGACGAAGCCATCGAGGTGGAAATGGGCCTCATCACTCAAGATGATTTTTCGATGGAATTAAGGATCATATTCATGCATTTCAACGACCCAATCAGCAAAGACACGACGTTGTTGATGATAGGCCGGCTTGAGTTCTTGTATTAACTGAACTTTATAAGCCTCAAGACCCAAATCTTTATGCAAAATACGGTGTGATGACGTTTGTTGAATGCCAAATTCCAAAGAACGACAAACTTGGGTTTTCTTCAACACTTTCGGCTACAGCAGCAATATTCTCGGCTGTTCTTGAGCGATGTGCACGGGTTTTATTCTTCACATCACTAACCTGTTCCAACAGCTCAAATTTTGCCACCAATTTATTTATTGCAGTTCGACAAGGTGCTTCACGACGACTCAGAAATGTTTGAGTTTAACGAACCATTTTTCTAGTGAATTTAATAATTTAAATGCGTTCTTGAGGCGTGTATCGTTCCTTTTTCATTAATGGCGTAGTTTCTTTTCGTCAATGTCAAAAAATGACAGCTTCAAGCGTGAAATTTACGTGAAATAGCGCGCTTTTCAAAATCACACCTCTTATTGGAAAACCCTTGATGTCATTACGAATTGCAAAATGGTGAATGCGCCACTCTTTCTAACAAAGTATTATTTTTTCAAAGGGGCTAATTCGGCGAGATAACTCACTTTTTCATATCTAATCTGATCTGAGTTCTTATCGCTGTATTCACTGCAAATTTGGCCCATTGGCACCATTGTCGGAGAGAAATTTCGAAAAAGAAGTCGAAATATGAAAACTAATAGCAAAAAACAATGATGGTTACTCTCCTAATATAATAGACAAATTGATCAACAGAAAACTTGTTAATGAATCCCTCACATACATTTATCCAGCTATTCGAGAACATAACGAAAATAAATATATAATCTGGCTTGCGTCATTTTATACTGGGTGAAACAAAATCAGTTTTTTTACCCTTACTTTAGAACCAGCCCTGGTGTGTTTCAGTTATTCCACCGCGTGATTTATTCCATCATCAAGCCACATCTTCGCTTGAATTCTTCATTTATAACAATAGCTCAATTTTTGTCAAAGATACAAGGTTTTCAGTGAAACATTAAATTTCTCTAAGGCTACAACAGTACTTCCACAAATTCAACCTAAAATTCTGACCTAATGAAAATAATTTGAAAACTAAATCAAAAACATAATGTGTTTTCTGCCCAGACGCGGATAATAGGTACAATAATTGGTCTCGGCATGTCCTCATCAAGGTTTTGAATCAATTAGAGCATCCCTGAAATGCTGCAAATTTTCAGGAATTGGTACCAGAGATCGAATTTTCCTTTCAAGAGCATCCAAACATGCTCAAGTGGGTTCAAACCTGGGCTTAGAGCAGACCAGTTAAATTCTTGAATATTGCTTGAATATTGCTAAATACTCCCTCACAATCCTAGCCACATGCGGTTGATGCGGTCGGACATCATAAAGCATTAGCACGAAATAGTCTCCAATAAACGGCGCATAAGGAATAACATGTTGCGCTAAAACTTCTCTTTTTTATGTTTTCACTAAGTTTTCAGTTAATTTTCATAACGTTCGGATTTAAGGTTGACTCTCTGAAAACTAGGGATGCGCCGAAGCGGCTTTTTTGTGATTCGGCCGGATACCGAATCTCTCACTAAGCAGTCGAAGCTTCGGCCGAAGCGGTCACCGAATCGATTTTATTGATACTCATTAGAAATACAGTGAATAATAAGACCATTAGTACTGAATATATATTCTCTAGCAAACAAACAACTAACAACTTAATAATGACTTAGAACATTGTAACGAAAGATAAACCAACACCACCCCTAGATATTTCAGAATTACAGTTAATGCATCGCGCATATTTATTGTCATCACATAGCGAATAATATTTCCAAATATCACTATTTTTTAGACATTTTACTCGTAAGTTTGTACAACTACCGCTCCCTTCGAACTTCAAACGCGAAATAAAAGAACAGTCAAAGGGCGTCTGGTCTGATGTATTCGATATGAGCGAGTCTCAACACGAAATTGTATCTCGTCGCTTCGGCCGAATCGAATAACTGCTTCGGCCGAAGCCGAATTATTGAAAAGTAGGCCGAAGCGGCCGGATACCGAAGCCGAATTCGATGCTTCGGCGCATCCCTACTGAAAACCCTGTATCTTTAACAAAAAAATTGAGCTATTATTATAATAAAACAATCAAATTGTCGAGAGAAGATGTGTCTTGAAGATGAAATAAGAAATCACACGGTGCAACAACTGGAACACATACCAGGGGTGGTTCGTAAGTTTGGGTAAAAAAGTAGATTTCGTTTCACCCAGTACAAAAGGACATACGCCTGGTGGTTGATTAAGGATGAACCTACCTACAATTGAAAAAGAAAATTCAATCGAATCGGACTCGATTCAACATATTTATGAATTAACAAACTTCAGCGATTTTTTGAGTGGATCGATTATTTTAGCGGTGAGTGTATTTTCTGTCCATGGTTTCGAAAATAGGTTGAAACCCGAATCATGTTTACTGTTTTTGAATATATTTATGTATACGTATAGTCAAGTGTTTTATTTTCTTTTTGTTTTGTTTTTGTTCCACTACATGTTGAGCGAGAAATCTATTTCAATTATTTTTTTATGAATTGTTAAAATGGTCGAAGTTCGAAAGGACTGATGTATCTTGTGAAAATCCTGAATGAACATGAAATGTAAGGGTTGTGTAGTTCAATGTTGTTCTGAAAACACTGTATCTTTAACAAAAATTGAGCTTTTGTTAGATATAAATGAAGAATTAAATTGTCAGGAGAAGAAGTGTCTTGATGATGCGAAATAAGAAATCATATGGTGGAACAACTGGAACCACCCCTGGGTTCTAAAGTTTGGGTAAAAAAACAGATTTTGTTTCACCCAGTATAAAGGTGGTTGATTAAGGATGAACATACCTACAATTGAAAAAGAAAATTCAATCGAATTGGACTCGATTTAACATATTTATGATTTTAAAAACTTGAGTGTAATTTCTGCCCAGTCAGTTTCGAAAATAGGATGAAACCCGAATCATGTTAACTGTTTTGAATATATTTATGTGGACGTATAGTCAAGTGTTTTATTTTCTTTTGTTTTGTTTTTGTTTCACCAAATGTTGAGCGAGAAATCTATTTCAATTATTTTTTTTTATTTTGAAAATGGTCGAAAGGTTGAATTAATACACATGAACAGGACTGATGTATCTTGTGAAAATCCTGAATGAACATGAAACGTAAGGGTTGTGTAGTTTAATGTTGTTCAGAAAACCCTGTATTTTTAACAAAAATTGAGCTATTGTTATGTAATTGAAGAATTAAATATGTGTCTTGATGATCATATGAGAAATCTCCACTTGGAGCTGATTTGTTGTTTTTATATTACAGTTCTCATAATTGATATCACAGTTAAATGACATACCTTGTCTTCATTTCTGAACATGAACATTGTTTATTAAACACAATTGTTTGTATCAAACGAACAATTGTATCAAAATTTTACTATGTTGTCTTTTAACGTATTCAAAGTAAAGCTTGATCCTGACATTAGGTTGTCAGCAAGCACCTCTGTATGATTGTAAAAAAAATTTCATAGTCAAGCTGACTATATTAACCTTTAGCTTAAACTGTCGAAAGATATTTGCCTACTAACCGTTTTGAAACCTCTGTACATAATCCGAATTTCTTGTCTAGTAAACTTAGTGAGTCTACATAGATCCTCTAAGGCTACAGGCACAGGCTTAGGTACTCTGGACGGCTCGATTTCAAAAACTACCTCCTCCACTGGACTGTCCGATGGGGTAGCCATATCCCAATCCTACAGAACAATTCACAGACACATGGCACACCTCAATTAAAACACGAAAATCACGTCATCGTATCATCTGGACCTTCTCGAAAAAAAATGGGCCACCATCGAACATCGGCACATAATGAACGCGATTAAGCGCAAAAATCGATCAAAAACTATTTCTCATATTTTCAGATCCGCTCTAATTGATTAAAACAGTTTTTTCCGTGATTTCCCCAGTAATTGCTGAAGTGAAATCTATTGAATTTTCAGTCTGCGCTGTCAGGCAATATTATTCGGACTTGGACAGATTTTCTTATCCCTTCGACATTCGGGATGTTTGCGCATGTCGCAATGCAATGGTTGCCTGATGGCCATAAACATTGGCGTGGGGGTTTGGGGTGGTCTTGGCGGAGAAGATTTTTCAGACGGGGAAGCAACAGAAAATGCAACAGATCCTCTCGCAATTGTTTTGTCTTGGAAAAACTCACATGCGAAATGCGATGTATTGAAACTGTATTCTTTATCATCATTTCGAAATTGAATTCGATATTTAGGATGAAATACCACTGTTTAAATCTATGGGAGATGATTACCCTTCAATAGGGTCTTAGAAGAACAGGAGATTCGAAAAATCATCACTTGGAATGCCAGACCTGGTTTGAAACACCCTCCTGGCCCAAGAGCATGAATTAAGTATTTTTTATATTGAAGGTATTTATTCGAATAGTTTTAAGTTTCAATTTTGTTAAAACGGCGAGACAGGGTTTTACTACTGAGGTTTTTCCCTGTGCTCTGGTATCATAGTATGGTATCCCGTTCTGCACCAACCTCAGCTAGGGACTTTTTTGTTTCATGTATTGTATTTTGTTAGTTCTCAATTCAAAAGAATATATATAGGGTACTAGCTTTTACCCGCGACTTCGTCCGCATAAGTTTTTTGTTTTCTCCCGGCTGTAAGTTCCCCTGCAACAATGTCCCACTATCGTGTTCCAGTCCTCAACTTCACATCAAAATTTGTTCAATTAAGTTAGTAAAGTGATCAAATAGGTTGAAGTCTTAGTAATACTCAGTTAAAAAAAGTGTCAAAATCATTTCAGTAGCTATGGCGTCATGCGCTTCTTGACACGATCACGCTAGATTTCCGCTGGAACGAGGTATTTTCCCGCAGTAGAAAGTAGCCTGTGTCCGTGCCTAGGATCCTATCTCTATATTAACCAAGTCTTATAAAAATCCGTTCAGACGTTAAGGCGTGAATGAGGTAAACTTTTAAAACAAACGATTAAAAATCACTAACTTAATTAGTTTTCTGCCTACTGCCTACGCCTTAAGTACGATACCATGAATATTAATAGCCCATATCCTTTTCTAGGTTACTATCTATCACCTAACTAAATTTCATCAAAATCCGTTCAGGCATGATAGAGCAAAACTCCCAGCAAAAACCATAAAAAAATCACTAACTCAATTCAGTTTTCTGCCTACTTCCTACCCCCTAAGTAAGATGACGGGATCATTTTGATCTGATATCCGTTTTTAGTTACCTAACCATCTATTACCTCACTTAATTTCATCAAAATCTGTTCAGCCGTTTAGAAGTGAAAGAGCAAAAGTCCCAACAAAAACGACTAAAAAATCACTAACTCAATTTAGTTATCTGCCTACTGCCTACCCCCTAAGAACGATGGCGTGATTATTTATAGCCTATGACCATTTCTAGGTTATCATCTATCACAATACCAAATTTCATCAAAATCCGTTCAGCCGTTTAGGCGTGAAAGAGTAACAGACAGACAGACAGACAGAGTTACTTTCGCATTTATAATATTAGTATGGATCTTAGACTTTGTCTAAGGTATGGATGTATATAGGGTAGCGTAGCATTCAGTTCTGAAAACGCTCGGCATATTTGGGGATTCTTCAATTAAATGAACGCATCTGCTGAGTGGACTCCTAGTGATTTCCAGAAAAAATCATTTTAGGAATAATGAACCCTCAAAAATCATAACGATTATCCGTAGTTCGTTTTGTTGTCAGGTTTCGGAGAAAAGCAGGCATTAATCAAAGAGACTCGTGCAGATCATTCTTCCGATCCTTAAGGATAGTAAGTCTACCATCTTTGTTTAATTTGAATTGTCTACTTCAGTTTATAACTAAAGCTTTTTCCAATAAGAGGTGTTATTTTAAATAGCCCGCTATTTTGGTAGAAGTCACGTTTGAAGCTGTCATTTATTGACATTTGACAAATAGAAACTACGCCATTAATAAAAATGGAACGATACACGCTTCAAGAACGCATTGAAATTATTAAAATTCACTTTGAAAATGGTGAAAATTTGGTAGAGACGTTTCGTAAAACTCGAACATTTTTTTTGTCGTCGTGAAGCACCTTGTGGGACCGCAATAGAGGAAGTGGTAGAAAAATTCGAGCTGTTGGGACTAGTTAGAGATGTGAAGAATAAAACCCGTGCACGTCGCTCAAGAATAGTCGAGAATATTGCTGTTGTAGCCGAAAGTGTTGAAGCAAACCCAGGTTTGTCCATTCCTCGTCGTTCTTTGAAATTTGCATTCCACAAACGTCATTACACCATATTTTGCATAAAGATTTGAGTCTTGAGGCTTATAAAGTTCAGTTAACATAAGAACTCAAGCCGGCCGATCATCAACAACACCGTGTCTTTGCTGATTGGGTCGTTGAAATGCATGAAAATGATCTGCAATTCCATCGAAAAATCATCTTGAGTGCTTCGTCGGCGAGCAAAATTGTCGTATCTGGGGCTCGGAAAACCCAAGAGTTATTGTTGAAAAGCCTCTCTATTTTCAACGTGTGACTGTTTGGTGCGGTTTATAGTCCGGCGGTGTCATTGGACCTTACTTTTTCGAAAATGAAGCTGGATCAACAATTGGATTGCGCTATCTAGAGATGATTAATGATTTTGTATGGCCGAAATTGGATAGTATTGATCTTGACAACGTTTACTTTCAACAAGTCGGCGCTACGTGCCAGACAAGCAACGAAACCAATGATCTTTTGCGGGAAAAGTTTCCAGACCGTGTAATCTCTCGAAGAGGTGATCACAATTGGCCACCGAGATCTTGAGATTTAACACCTTGCGACTTCTTCCTTTGGCGCCACATGAAAGAGAAGGTCTACGCCAATAGCCCAGCTTCGATTCAAGACCTCAAAGATGGAATTCGTGAGGCTATCGAGGACATAGGGTAGCCACTTTACGATTTGGTTATGGAAAATTTCATAAAAAAAACGATTTGGTCCTGTAGAAGGGCATTTTTTTTGAATATCAAACTAATACCTCTTATTGGAAACCCCTTTATAAAAATTTTTTCAATGGATATAGTGACTTTTATCTATAGATATTTTACTCGTAACCACAATGGTTTTATTATTTATTATTGTATCCAGGTATAGGATGAGCCGACACTCAAAAATGTTTTTAGATATGAAGATTTACGATAAATAATGAATCTGACAAATGTTTCTATAGCTTGTCAGAATTCATTAGAATACTTGTATCTTTTGTTTTTCTTCGTATGACTTTCTCCTCACATTATGAAATGAGCATTAACATTTGTCATTAATGATCAATTTAGTACACATTAAAATAACCTTTTATTTCGAGGTCGACGGAAATAGTTATTTAATCAACTAGGTTATTAAAGACAGCGACTAATGGTCAAGATAATTTAATGCGTGAGCGGAGCGAACGCGTTAATAGTTCGAGACCATTATAATTCATAGAAATTTCTTTATGTCAAATGTTCGCTCCGCTCACGCATTAAAATATCTTGGCCATTAATCGCTCGATTAATAACCGAGTTGATTACAAGATTTTTCCGACGATATCAATATGATTTGTGTATGAATTCTTGATTGATATACATTCTCATTCTACACAAGACTTACATTTGACATAAAGAAATTTCTATGAATCTATGTTCCAGTAGAGTTTTGACATTTCTCGTAGTGCTTCGGAATAATTTGTGAACGGTTGCCATGAGGATTGCAGATTAAAATAGCCAAAAAATTGAGCATTGAAATGGGTCATTAATGCTCAATTTCGTACACATTAAAATCACCTTTCATTTCGAGGTCAGCGGAAATAGTTATTTAATCAACTAGGTTATTAAAGACAGCGACTAATGGTCTCGAACTATTAACGCGTTCGCTCCGCTCACGCATTAAAATATCTTGACCATTGGTCGCTGTCTTTAATAACCTAGTTGATTAAATAACTATTAATATGTAATTTCCATAATATAATTCCGATCGTGCTGAGATTTTGCATCCTTATACTTAGCAAGAATCTCAAGTCCTAGACAAAAAGTGGAGGTTTTAGCAATATCGCTCCACCGAAAAACGAGCACTTTTCTTAAATTTTTAAGTAACTAGCTGCCCTTGTAACAGTGCCCGAACATACCCTAGCGTTCATCCAGGAGACATCTACCTATGCATGTTTAATGTTTGTCATTAATAATTTTATACCCGCGTTTGGAGCTTCCATTTTATTCCTTAACGAGTTCTTTTATGCTCGTTTCCTAAATAGGTATATTCCATCATTTCGAACCTTTCATTCACATTTACTATAATTTCGATGATAAAAGAGAATAATTGTTCATATTACGAGAATGAAATATAAAGTGAAGTTGTTGATATCCCAAGTTATTATATTAATATTTTGATTGTGCGGTGCTGGACTGTTATCAATATGGAAAGGAACCATAACGGACCATGTGAATATTTGAATTTTTTTTTTGAATATGTACAATTGCAATCTGCTCAACTTCTTACGTGTTGAATATTTGGAATGTTATGTATAGTCTGTTCACGAAAGGTTGAGCTGTCGGTTGGCCATGGAAATTTGGCATATTCCGCTATGTCAGATTGATACGCAATGTTGTCAATATTGCATAGAGTTCTCTGATAACTCGCAAGCTCGTCGGATGAGGCCGGGTACATTCGGCAACGTTAACTTTATCTTACGTTATGACAGCAAATACTGCCAACTTCAGACTAATGAACAAACGCCTACTATGCTCTCCTTCGCTCCTTCGTGAAAGGATTATAAGTTATATTTATATTATCAAAGACCAGATCGCTTATTCCTAGGGGTTATCCGAGAAACATTTATGTTCTGACTTTGGTTCACTCTTGACTTGAAGAATTATCAGATTGAGTTTTAACTGCAATTACTTCCTCTATAGAGGGCGCATTGAAATGATTAATACTTCAGATTATTCGTTACTTCATTGTGTATAATTTGATGCAAAGAACTTTTCATTTGGAGTTTTCGTTATTGAGATATTTCAAAATAAGAATTTTCTTGACCTGAAAATTTCATTTTTTTCCATGTTTTAACTGCAATTACTTCCGCTATAGAGGGCGTATTGAAATGATTAATACCTCAGAGTCGGAGTTTTCGTTTTTGAGATATTTCAAAAATAAGAAATTTTTGGAATTTAAAATTTCAATTTTAATTTGATTCAGTAGCTTCGGGACTCGCAAAAGATGATAAGCTAATGAGCTTTCGCGGGCCGGATTCTTGGAGCTGGCGGGCCAGATTTGGCCCGCGAGCCGTAGTTTGGAGACCCTTGACTTAGATTATTCGTCACTTAATTGTGTATAAGTTGATGAAAAAACTCTTCATTTGGAGTTTTCCTTATTGAGATATTTCAAAAATAAGAATTTTTTCGACCTGAAAATTTAATTTTTTTCCATGTTTTAACTTTTCAGTCCACAGTGGATTTCACTGTGCATCAATTCAAGACTCCACTTGTTATTTTATTAGAGAGAATTAACGATTGTAACTCTTCTTTCTTTGGAAGTATAATCGTTTATCGTGATGAGAGCGTTCATTGCTTATTATTACATTTTGGAAGACAATTATGAAGGCTGAACGAACAGATGATACAATTCACTACGAAAGTATTTATGTTGAATTTTTAAATCGATTCGAATGAAAGTGGGTTTTTGATACTTTATTTAAATAAGCTGTAGATAAGGTTATAAGGGGTAGAGAATTACGAATAATGAAAATTGTATTCAGTTATGGCAACAGCGCACAATAACTCGAACGGGAGAAACTAACTACTTGAAATTTTCAGGTTAAGTGCAGGGGCGGATTCGCTTGGTTGAGTACGTTGATTGAGACTGAAAATTGCGGACTCAATAATCGCACTGAAGCTTGTGCAAATAACAATAACTTCCGGAAGAAAAGACTTCTAGACTTGAATTTTTCAGGCTAGGCTTAGGATTTGAATAGAAAAGTAAAATTCATAGAGGAATAAAAAGAAATCAATAGCTCTCATATATAGGTATTTAGTATCATTATTATATAACATTTTGGGGTAATAGCCACCAATGAAAGAGCCCTCAGGTTTTCTTAAATTTTGGCAAACAAAGCCTAGGTGTGCTAAATATAAACTCAGAGCTGTGCCGAGCACTGAACAAAGTGCTTCGAGCACAAAGCACTAAGCCCTATTGAAAAGTGCTCCGGAATCTCAAGCACTAAGTCCTTATTTTTTAAGGAATGCTCGCGATTACTAAGCACTTTTGGAAAGTAATTCGTTTACACGAGCACCGAGCACTAAGCACTTTTCAAAATGAACCTTTTTATTTTCCATCCAAATGTCTCTCCGTTTGAAATTTTTATTTTAATGCCTTGATGTTTTCTTCCTAGCGTTATCGTGTTTTCAACTGGGCATAATTGTAATTGACAATAGTTTTTTCTCAACAGGTCCAACATTGTCATTCACAGACAAACATAAAGTTACCATGACGTCATATGAAAAAAAATTGGATTAGCATATGGTCTCGAAACAGAAAATAAAATTCGAAAAGTTATAGAAAGATAATGACGTCTTGGTAACAAATAAGATGGAAATTTTTCTTGTGCCGAAGGTATTATAATTTGATTGATGATTTATTTTCAGGTGATTTTCTCCATGAGAGATTTCCCTTCGTAGCCCACGTATATGAGGTGCCACTGCTGCAGAAGATTACGAAGATATACATGGCAATTTTAAGCTGCAATACTCTCCTTTCTGTGGTGTATTTTTGTTTGCACTGGAATGCTGATCAATTCGTTCTTTGTGGTTTTGTCCTTGTAACAATAACTCTTGTGAGTCAGTTTACATTGTGAAGCAAAAGCACTTTCATAATCGAGTTTTTCTTTAATATTTAATTCGATTCACCTGGAATGTCAGAACGGAAATGTTGAATCCTGAACAAAATAAGATGAATGCGTTCAACCGTTCTCGGGTTTTAGCGAGACTAACGAACAGCAATTGATTTACATACATACCTATATACAGGGTGTTCTGATTTGTTTCCGACAAACTGAAATGGCTGATAGATCACATCATTTTAAGCAAAAAAGTTCCTATGAACATGGGTCCGGAAATGCTTCGTTTCCGAGATATAGGGTGTTAAAGTTGAAAAAATAATTCGCGTTTTCTTCCATATGACCATATGTTTTGACTGCTTCGAAATCCTTTCATGAAATTTCGTATACAGGCGTTTTTTGGGACGATAAATTCAAATTTGTGGTTCATTTAGGTGTATTTTTTAGAGGGCGCCACCGGCAATCATTTCAACCCATGTAAACCGTTGCAACTTCTTTGTGCTACCCTGTACAACATTTTGGACTTAAAAAATCGATTCTCTCATTCTTTTCAATTGAAAAAGGTACACTTCTTTGAAGTTTCTAGGATCAATCGTTTCAGAGAAAAACGCATTTAAAGCCAAACGGTCCCAAAACCTCTCCGAAAATTATGCCCATTCAAATATTCAATTTAAATTCATTTTGAACATTTCTAAGGCTAAATGCATGCGGATTTTCTATTGCCCTTTCACAAGTAGAAGTGGTAGGCTATGTAATTGTTGTTTTTAAGTGTTCTGAATATTCTGTTTCCTGAAATATGTTGTTGGGAAAGATATAAAAGAAACGCGAATTATTTTTTCAACTTGAAAGTATGAATTTGATCATTCTTGATCTTATCGATCAAACTTTCTTCTTTCATATTTCACTTGCATATTCCGCATTTAACCTATCTTATTAATTATTCCCTTCCAGGCCCAGGTGTTCACCTACAAAGTATTGAAGTGTCTTCATGTCCACTTTGAATTTACGGATTTGAAGGCAACGATGTGGCCATTAACTGAAGCTGGACCTGAAGTTTTTCAAGAAATTCAGGATGACATACGTTACCTGCGACTTTGGAGAATTTTAATAATACCCTTGATGTTGTTAGTGAGTTTCGCTGTGCCCATATCTGGAGATTTAAGGGAATTATTCTGCATATTATACCTCATCGACGATATTGAACAAAAGTTTTATTATCCGTTCGTCAGATTAGTCTTTTTCATCTTCAGATGTTATCATGCTTTCACTTTCGCCAACCCGGTATTCATAATATTTGTATCAGTTGGCGATTCTTCTTACAGTTTGATGATTCTCAGGGAGAAAATAAGGTCCATTCAAAAGATTTTTGGTGTTGGTGAAGAATGGTACGATGATGAATCATATCAAGAATTCGTGAAAAGATTATTAAAAAGAGCTATCCAAGAACATATCACCATTAAACGGTAAATTAATGATTTTATTTATTCTTCGTAGAAAATATTAGTGGGAATATTATTCCTCGTCATTTGTTTGGATATATCTATACTAGCTTCTACCTGCGACTTCGTCCGCATAAGTTTTTTTTTTTCTCCCGGCAGATCAATAGTTTTGGTGTAATGTGATTCTAGACAGAGTTCTGATGTTGTAGATAGGTAGCTGTGTATAGGTTCCTGTGGGAATGAGATATTTTCCCGAAGTAAAAAGTAGTCTGAATTTTGGTACCTTCCTACCCTATAAGTTAAGTAGTGCGATGGAATGTCGCTAAGTTTCGATCCAAGTAAAATTGTTAAATAAAGACAGTTGCATCAAAATTTTATCATAAATTCCCTAAATTATGGCGCCTACCGACCCTCTAAGTTGGAAAAGTGATCAAATACTAACTTGAAGTCTAAAGCGGCCTACAGACGATCAACTTAGTTGAAGACTAAGTTGTCAACTAGGTTGTAAACCAAATGAAAGTGAAAATAGCGGTTGTCAACCAAGTTGAAAACATCATTTCAGCGGTGGTTTCCATCGAGTGAACTAGTCGGCTGGTTAGGAGAAATTATCGAAACATGGAGAGAGATCTTTCGTTATTTGTTATTATAAACGATATATGCGACAATGTGGTGCAGCACAGTTCTTGAATGAAAGAATTTGGACCAAGGATTGGTACCACAATCGGTCTCATTTTTACCATTTCGGTTTAATGAAAGAACTTTTCGAATTTTGAGCCGAAATTGGTCTCCAACGATAGGGTTCTGCTCCCTGATGACGAATCCGTGGTCAAATTCAATCCGGTCCGTGGGACCGTCTGGCCATAAACACGATAACTTTCTAAGGAATTGTCCTTGAGACTTGAGATTTTCAGGGCGAGTTATTTGGTTTCCAAATGCCACAATTAAGTTCGTTAATCAGCCAAAACATACAAGGTGTCCCATAAAATATGACCATTCCGAATTTTTGTTCCTTAATATTTCAGACAAAACGAAACCAATTGGAATAGAATTTCTCGACCACATGTAAAATGCTCACAGTAAGCCTCATGCGAAAGAATCATTATATGTCATAACAAGATATCCAAGAATCGCATCATCTGAAGCATATAGTGCAATTTTCTTTTAATTATTGATTTTTACATATATCATTTTTTAAAATTTCCATAATATAAGTATGATCATCCTGAGATGCTGCATTTATTTACTAAGCACGAATCTCAAGTACTATACAAAATTTTGAGGTAATAGCATTATTGCTCCACCAATGAATGTTCGCTCAAAGCATCTTCTTAAGGTTTTTTATATATCTCGGATTTTACTCTCCATAATTCAGGAAGATCTTTCACCCAATCAAAGAAATCTACCCAAACTTGAATGTTTGGAATTTTGCTCATATTTTCTAGTTGAATTACTACCTTTCCCCGAATATTTACGACGGATTTTGAATAGGATATGAGATGTTCACTCTACAAGGTAGAATTCCAACTGGTGTTGTCAACCTAGTTGATGACTACCATACAGACGCTTCAACTTAGTCGTCAACATCGGGCTCCGCCCACCAAATATCAAACCGATTTGATCTCGCATCAACTTAGTCTTCAACCTGGAATATAAACCACCAACCAGCCTACAGACGTTCAACTTGGTCGTCAACATGCCGTGTTTACAACTTAGTCTTCAACTAGGTTGATCGTCTGTAGGCCCCTTTAGTAACACTCATTTCAGTAGCTATGGCGTCATGCGCTTCTTGACACGATCACGCTAGATTTCCGCGGGAATGAGGTATTTTCCCGCCGTAAAAAGTAGCCTGTGTCCGTGCCTAGGATCCTATCTTTATATTAACCAAGTCTTATAAAAATCCGTTCAGACGTTAAGACGTGAATGAGGTAAACTTTCAAAACAAACGATTAAAAATCATTGACTTAATTAGTTTTCTGCCTACTGCATACGCCTTAAGTACGATATAGCATGAATATTATTAGCCCATATCCTTTTCTAGGTTACTATCTATCACCAAACTAAATTTCATCAAAATCCGTTCAGCCGTTTAGGCATGATAGAGCAAAACTCCCAGCATAAACCATCAAAAAAATAACTAACTCAATTCAGGTCTCTGCCTACTTCCTACCCCCTAAGTACGATGACGTGATCATTTTGATCCTATATCCATTTTTAGGTAACCATCTATTACCTTATTAAATTTCATCAAAATCTGTTCAGCCGTTGAGACGTGAAAGAGCAAAAGTCCCAACAAAAACGACTAAAAATTACTAACTCAATTTAGTTATCTGCCTACTGCCCACCCCCTAAGAACGATGGCGTGATTATTTATAGCCTATGACCATTTCTAGGTTATCATCTATCACCATACCAAATTTCATCAAAATCCGTTCAGCCGTTTAGGCGTGAAAGAGTAACAGACAGACAGACAGAGTTACTTTCGCATTTATAATATTAGTATGGATATCTATACTAATATTATAAAGAGGAAAGATTTGTATGTTTGTGGGTTTGATACGAGTTAACCCATAAGCTACTTGACCGATATCGATAATTCTTTCACCCTTAGAATGCTACACTATCACTGAGTAACATAGGCTATACTTTTCACCCGAGAAAATTAGGGAAATATGTATATCTTTGATAAAATTTTTTAACCTTCAAATGAATTTCATCCAACTCAAATAGTTTTAAAATAAAATTATTATATTGAATAACATGGTTTTAGATTCTTTCCAGATACAGCGCATTGAATATCCAACTTGTAGAGCAGAACATGATCGTAGTTTTCAGTGCAGGAGTGTTACTTTGTGGATTTGTGTGCTACAATGTAAATAATTATGTAAGTGAAAATATAACTTTCAATTAACTCGTTTTCAAGACTTCAGATCTTCAGATGTTCACATTAACTTATGAGTTTTCAAAGACTGCCACTTGTTGTTGCTTTCACTACAAATTTTTCAATGAATAGGCTTTGAAGGTGCCGGGAATTGTGAGGGTTGCTTTCTGTAGCAAGTATTTGTTGTTTTCAAGAATTCATAGTAATATGAATAATTTTAACTAGATTTTCGGAGATAAGTTGGTTTAAGTGCAAATTGAAAGATTATTATTTTTGCAACAAAAAATAACTCTGAAACATTTCGGAGGGGGGGGGGTAGTTTTGAACCCCCAAGTTCGATTAGTTTTTCTAGTGCCATTTCTACAAATGGAGAGGTACTTCGATATGGTTTTTTTTTTTATTTCATATGAGATAGTTCAGCTATCGGAAACAAAGACTTAAATTCATCAAACTAGTGTAAAAAATTAGAAACTCGTGAATTACAAAGAAAAATTGAAAACTAAATGAAATTTCCTTCAAGTTTGATGAGCTACATTGTAAAAAAAATTTAGGACGCCCTGGTAGACATCATCTTAAAAACTTGCTCAGTTATTGCAGATTCCAAAAAGGTATCATAAGCCTAGGCATTCTGTAGTTTTTCATTCTCGTAACTACTTGATTACCAAATAGTCGGAAAATTTCGAAAAACTGTTTTTGTTGTAATCGTTATTCTGAGCTCATGTGTTAATGTAAATGTATGATTATACCTAGCTTCTAGCTATTCTGATTTGTTTAACCTTATGGTTATTTTTCAATGGCAAAAGTATGAATCTTTCAAAGAACTTCAATACTATTACCAGATATAAGAGTTGATATTCATTCTTATAAATGTTTTCATATTGTTCTTGTTCCACTTTAATGAAAGGTGGTAGTATCATCTTTTAAAAAACATTTTTTTCACATCTGTGTTAGGTATATTTGATGCTCTTAAATTATCGCTAAGTCTTGACCAAACACACTGTAGGTATATAAGAGTATAATTCACAATCAAACTTACAATTCTGCATATATTTCAGAGTCTGGACGTCGTTTCTGCGATTAGATATGGAATTATTGCATCATCAGTCGTAACATATTCGTACTTATTTGCACTTGTGGGCCAACGTTTAAGGGACGAGGTAAGCGAACCATTCACAGTTCTTGCTACTGCGAGTTGGATTATATTTTTCTCTGATTAATGTTTGAATTTGATATGTCTAGAATGAAGCAAACTCGTCAATACCCCAAATCAATTCCTGATTTCGACAATGACAGATACCGAAGAAGCTGTATCAATCTACTTTTTTCCCTTCAGAAATTGTGTCAAGCAAATCTTCCAGACGGAATTTCTGGGGCGGTCTGTGAAATATTCTTTACCTATATACGAGTAGTTATTTAATCAACTAGGTTATTAAAGACAGCGACTAATGGTCAAGATATTTTAACGAGCGAACGCGTCAATAGTTCAAGACCATTAGCCGCTAGATTAATAACCGAGTTGATCACAAGATTTTTCCGACGTGTATAAATTCTTGATTGAAATAAGTACATATACTCATTATTCAAAAGATACACATTTGACATACCTAATAGAATTTCTATGTGTCTATGTTCCAGTAGAGTTTTGACATTTCTCGTAGTGCTTCTGAATACTTTGTGTGCGGTTTCCATGAGAATTGCACATTAAAATAGCATAAATTGAACATTAAAATGGGTCATTAATATTCAATTTCGCAATCGCACTACAAGGAACAAGGAATATTTTCTTCTAGAGTAGCTAAATTCACTTACTTCATAAGAATCATGTTTCAAAAATAACCAAATCATATGTCAAAATGCTCGAGCGAAGAAAAAAGAGTGTTTCCAAAACTGTTGCTGCAATGCTTTCATTTATACAACATATTTATTATCAATTATAGCATACTGTTATGGGTACTTGTATAATATTTCTTATGTTTTCAGAGTGAAGAGTTATATCGCGATTTATGCGGTGCTCCATGGTATTTATGGAACACATCGAATAAAATGTTATATTCTATGTTTTTGGTGAATGCTATGAAACCAGTGACAATGAGCTCCTTGGGTTTATTTTTAGATTACACTCTCTTGTTACGAGTATGTAAACCTTTAATACAAGTTCAACCAAACACATTTAAATCTGCACATTCATCATGTTCTTATAACTACATGCTTTTTTTCAGGAAGCAAAGTTGACAATGACAATAATTACAGCACTGGAGCATTTGACCTCTTGAAGCGCTGTGGAAAAAGTGGTGTGTTTACATGTTCGAAATCGAGTAAACGAAAGCATAAATAATATTAGAAATGAATGATGAACATCTTTCAATTTTTTACTGAAACACCAAATAACATGATTCCATGGAGATGAAATAAGTTACTGAAATAACTGAAGAAAGCCATTACGCGACGTCAGAAGCTCGTCGGACGAGACCGTGTACATTCGGCAACGTTGACTTTATTTTACGTTAACTTCGAATAAATAAAGAAACGCCTACTATGCGCTCAACCTTTCGTGAAAGAACTATAGTTCTAAATGAATGGCTGCCCAGCACATAATAGTCGTAATGTCACGATAAATTGATGATTTTCATAAAACTACATTAAAATTCGATCACTGAAAGCTTCGAAATAGAGGCAATTTAGGTTCGGAATTTTTAGACTTTTTCGTTGTTATCAGGTTAGCCATGATATTAGGGCGCAGAATTTGCAGCTAGCACAAAAGTTGATATGTCATTCGAAAGTACACTAAATGAGGTATTTTTTACTGAAAAGAAAGCGTGTGCATAATTATTAATATTTCATCGAAAAAACCATTGGAAAAATAGGACTGATTTTGTTAACTTCAGAATCAGTGTTTTCTGCACATAGACTCTCCATCTAGTAGTAAATTTATTGCCCTTTCTGAAAAGGTGGTAAAATTTGATGAGACTGCAAGGAAAACTGAATATTGATCTTTTAGAAAAAAAACTTGAAATTTTTCGTGAAATCAAAAAATGTTAAATTGAAGAATAATCGTCAACGACGTCAACATTTCGACCATGTGTGACATGACATTTTTTTGTTGCAAATCTTTTGTATAATCCTCTCTCGAAGTTTTTCCACTTTAAAAGTAGACACCCTGTATATCTCCACTGAAAGTCACTGTGGGCATTCGTCCTTCGAAAAATAAAGATCGTGGCAGACATACGATAAGTCAGCGCTCGACTTCAATTAAATACCAATAATTTTAATAGGTATTACAATCTAATAATTAACTCAGTACTGTCTCAACAGTTCATATCAATCTTTACCAATCGGTCATAAATTCAACATAATTTCCATACTTGGCGCCTCATCCATTGAAGCGGAACTCTTTTAGGCTCCATGCCTAATGGCATTCGTGACTCTCTGAATCCATGCTGTCAATAAAAGTGCGAATGATGTATAATTATTGGCCATTATTCACCTCAATAGTTCTTTAAAGAGATAATTGTTTTCCAATCAATATTTATTAGTTGTTTCACACTTTTTCAGAACATATGATAAAGGCGGTATGGTTAATTATCCAGTATACTTATACAACTTCGTAAACATAATAAGCTCCAATGAATATGATGGATAACAAATTTATCGTCCTTGTTTTATTCGAAAATGGTTTACTACGAAATGTTTTCGACGACAGAAGAAATATTGTTCTTGGTTCTTGAGTTGAAATTTCATTTTTGAATTATTTCGAAACACTGAACCCAATTAGCTCAAAATACACTACTGGAAAAAATTAAAGGATCAAAAAAATTCCAAATTTTTCGGCAATTTTCAACATGCCGTAACTTTGAGAGGAATGGTCGTACAAGAAATTTAAAGAAAGGAAATTGTAGCTCCAAGTGTCTAGTTTTTGGATTAGAACTTCAAAATTTCAAGTTTCAGTGGTTTTCGAGTAATGATAGAAAAATCAGCAACAAAAAAATTTTCAAAATTTTACCACTTTTTTTTTCTGACCTACGAGCGTGGAAATTTCATTTTTGCATAATCGTTATAATGATGGGATACTCTGTTAATTCAGCTTTAATTTATTTTTTTATTGACCTCAATACGTCCACTTCTCGCCGAGATATCGGTCTTCAAATGGAAAAGGATCCATTTGTCTTTGATTATCGATTTCTCAGCAACCAATGATCGCACAGAAAATTGAAGAAGGATTTCGAGACCTTAAATGAACTCTCATTAATGAACAACCATTGCTTATTCATGGAATTTTTTTTTCTTCATGTCGCTTCAATATAAAAATTTAACAAAAAAAGGGCTTTTGGCGGTTCTTGGAAAATCTTCCGCTGGATTGAAAATGTTGAGGAAACCAATAATGTTAAGTGTGACTTTCACAGTTCAATATGTTGATAAAAACCTTACGAAGAGCCAACTCAATCCAGCGAGCCGTTTTTTGTTTGACCCGATTGAATTTTGAAAAAAAATAAGGATCACGTTTTTTGCTCTGAGAAGCTCATAATCTTTAAAAAGGCAAAAAGAATTTTCTCGAGCTTTTTCCACATTTTAATTGCAAATACTACATAAATTAAAAAAAAGAAAAATAAAATAAACTAACAAATAAACGTTTTATTAATTTAATAATGGTTGCTGAGAAATCGATAATCAAAGACGAATGGATCCTTTTCCATTTGAAGACCGATATCTCGGCGAGAAGTGGACGTATTGAGGTCAATAAAAAATAAATTAAAGCTGAATTAACAAAGTATCCCATCATTATAACGATTATGCAAAAATAAAATTTCCACGCTCGTAGACAAGAAAATAAAGTGGTAAAGTTTTGAGAATTTTTTTGTTGCTGATTTTTCTATCATTATTCGAAAACCATTGAAACTTAAGATTTTTTAAGTTATAATCCAAATACTAGACACTTGGATCTACAATTTCCTTTTTTTAAATTCCTTGTACGACCATTCCTCTCAAAGTTACGGCATGTTGAAAATTGCCGAAAATTTGGAATTTTTTTGATCCTTTAATTTTTTCCAGTAGTGTATTATATTTTGACTTTTTTTCACGATCTAATGACAGACATTTCAAAAACCTTAGCTTCCATATGGAACGAGCTAGATACATAAAGGGTTTTCCACTAAGACAAATGGAAAACTTAGACAAAAGAACGAGTCTTTTATCTAAGGTGTTCAATTAATAGGTGTTATTTTGAATAGCCCGCTATTTCGGTAGATGTCAAGTTTGAAGCTGTCTTTTTTGAAATTTGACAAGTAAAAACTACGCCATTAATAAAAAATGGAACGATAGACGCTTCAAGAACGCATTGAAATTATTAAAATCACTATAAGAATGGGGAAAATTTGACAGAGACGGTTCGTAAAACTCGAACATTTTTGGGTCGTCGTGAAGCACCTTGTCGGACCGCAATAAAAGAATTGATGGAAAAATTCGAGCTGTTGAAACAAGTTAGTGATGTGAAGAATAAAACCCGTGCACGTCGCTGAAGAACAGCCAAGCATATTGCTGCTGCATCCGAAAGTGTTGACGAACCTAGGTTTGTCCATTCCTCGTCGTTCTTTGGAATACGGCATTCCACAAACGGCATTACACCGTATTTTACATAAAGATTTGGGTCTTAATATAAGGCTTATAAAGTTCAGTGAACACAAGAACTCAAGCCGGCCAATCATATCAACTTGAACTTTTGCAGAGAAAAAGTTTCCGGACCTTGTTATCTCTCGAAGAGATGATGTTTCTATTTAATCAGAAGTGAAGCCTAATTGAAATAATGAAAAAATTGGCATTTCCATAAAAATACAGAGTTTTCCGATAAGAGGTGTTATTTTGAATAGACCGCTATTTCGGTAGATGTCACGTTTGAAGCTGCATTTTTGACGCTATGACAGATGGTTATTGAAATTTGAAACTCTGGGCTGCTCAGAATAAGAAAGATAGACCAACATATGTTACATATTCGAAATCAGTCGAAAAAGAGCTAACCAAATTTGGAAAAATATACAGGGTGTTCCATTTGAAAAATTAAGTTGCCATCAATATGTTGGTCAGCCTGTATATATTTCAGTTCTGGACTCATATAAAAAAACCTCAGTTGATTTCGTGAAGCTTTTATACGAAACACGAATTTTGCGAAAGTGTTGTACCTTTTTTATAGCTGAATATGGAATTTCGGCCAAATAAAATAATTTCTTTCGAAAATACTTAAGGAATAATAATTCTTCAACTATCCATAAATCTAAAAACGTTTAATCATTAAAGAACCAATCTGAAATTCGTGAAAAATGTACAGACATTTGGTCGAAAATATAGCACACTGTTTCTCTAGGAATATTTGATCGAAAATTAAATCAAGAAAATTCTTACCTTATACTGACCAAATTATTAGATTAGATGCAATTCAAATACAATTTTATTTTTAGAAGAAAAAAAATTTTATACAGTTTCAGATGAATCTCCCCATTGACCTCATAGTTGAATCTTTTCATAAAAAATTTTGGAGTAATTAAACAGGATGGCTCGTAAACTGACGTTTTTTTCGAGAACTCTGGATATCGAGAGTAGTCGAATAATAAAACCGGAAATCAACGCTTCAATAATGAGTCAATGTAGACTTTAATTAACCACAATATTCGTATCGGATCTAAAAAAATAATTAGTAGGTAGGAATGTTATGAATTATTCATACCTTTCTATATTTAACAGCAGTGGCGTATGAGGGTACTGTGAATACGGTATTTTTATATTGAAGTAATAGAAAATAGTCATGTAATCAACTATTTATTGAAGACAGCGACTAATGGTCAAGCAATTTAACTCGTGAGCGGAGCGAGACCATTAATCGCTCGATTAATAACCGACTTGATTACAACATTTTTCCGACGATCTCAATATGAATTGTAATTGTTTGAATTAGATACATTCTCATTTTACACAAGACTTACAAATTTGACATTGACATTTATATGTATCTATGTTCCAGTAGAGTTTTGAAATTTCTCGTAGTGCTTCTGAATACTTTGTGAACGGTTGCCATGAGGATTGCACATTAGAATAGAAGAAATTGAGCATTAAAATAGGTCATCAATGATCATTCCGTACACATCAAAATCACTTCTTATTTTGAGATCGACGGAAATAGTTATTCAATCAACTAGGTTATTAAAGACATTGACTAATGGTCAACGCGTGAGCGGAGCGATCAAATTGATTTTCTCAAAATCTTACATTGACAAAATTTAAATTATAATAATAAAGGATCCATAATAACAACCCAGTACCTGTTGGGTATATACATAATATGTAGTCATTCAAAAAATACTTCAATCAGAACATGCCAACTGCCTTGAATTAGTGAGGATTTTATGTCAATTTTCGTCCCTCAATCATTGACATAGGGGTGGGACCTTTGTGTAAGGGTGGGACAGTGAGCAAGAAGGTAAGTAGGTGATTTATTATACAGTGTGTTTGGTCATGACTTAGCGATAATTTAAGGGTATCAATATACCTAATTTTATCGACAAAAACACCCACATTGGGGAGTTTACACCCTCAGTTTTGGAGTGGCCCCATTTTGGATTTACTTTTTTATTTCAGTTGACCCTTGCGAATGATATCGATTCCTCTGGACATAAAGGTACTAAATGTGGAAAAAAATGTTTTTTGAAAGATGATACTACCACCTTTCATTAAAGTGGAACAATATGAAAACATTTAACTTAGAAATGTCATAAAAAAATTCCTTAAAACAAAATTAGTAAAAAAATGTACTGATTTTCTTAGTAAATCACCAATCGTACAAGAACTAGCTTATTGAAGTTAAAAATTTTTCAAGAGTTAACACGGAAGGATATTAGCTACAAAACGATTCCAACATAATTTCTGTAAGTTACATAATTAGAAAGTAATTGCTCTTCGAACATGACCTTATTATGAAAATTGAAAAAATAAAATAAAACTCAGTACTGTACTTTCGATAATTTTTAATGATCAAACAATCAAATTAATCATAAAAATTGCTCAAAATGGTCGCCTCTGCTTTGTAGACAGACAATGGCCCTCATGACGACTTGTAGCAACAAAAAAAAAGTTTGGGGCTTGCCGCTTGGGGCGCTCGCGTAGTGGTCATGTTCGAACTGCAATAACTCTCAAATTATGTAACTTACAGAAATGATGTATGTGTTGTTTTGTAGCTAAAATCCTTGCGTGCTGAATCATTGAAGATAAATTATACTTCAGTGTGCTAGTTTATGTACTATTGTCTAATCAGTACACTTTTTTACTAAATTTTTTTATGGTATTTTCAAGTTGAATTTTTTTAATATTGTTTTACTTAAATGAAAGGTTGTAGTATCATCCTATAGGGACATAAAAAATGTTAATGCCAGATTTCCGACGTGATCCCCCCTGGTTTTGAGAAATACACATGAATAATAAAAAAATTACATTTTGAAATGCGTTTTTCTCGGAATCTATGAGTTTTAGAGAAAAGTTTATTTCTCAAAAAATGTAGAGGATATGTAATCTACATTTCATCTCATTGAAGCAAAGTCGTCTGGCTTGAAATGCAAAAGTAGGTGGCGCAAGTATCAAAAAAAGGGTTTTCTGGCATTTTCGTTGAAAATAAATAATTTTTTCGCAGTAATGTAAATGGGAAAGTTGTTTGTCACAAAATTATCTAAATTTTTGAAGAAATAGTTTTTTTGTAAAACTTAGTGTTGCCGAGCTGTAGGCGAAAAGATGCAGCGCAGCATAGTTGCATGGAAATGTATATTTTGATTTTTTTTCCAAGGAAGAAACTGAGGAACTGTATGAAAGCGGTTTAAATGGATTTATACTTGAAAAATGATTAGTGATGATAAATATTCACATAATTCCTGACAACACAATGCGAAATAAAAGAATCATGTCAATATAATGGTTCCTCAGATCGTCACCAGAGGGCGTATCGCTTAGCTTGATTTGCCTATTAACATGGCATTCTACTTCGCACATTACACGTAGGTGTGGGCGATTATCTCCGCCACTGTCACTACAAATTCGTAAAATCCAACAACGGATGTCTGACGTACTATCGGCATAATAGTAATCTCCCAATCTCCATTTTAACAAATGCTCCGACCGAACGTACTTAATTTATTCGTGTCGAGATGCAATTCGATAAAATCTCTAAATTTCTGCTATTTCTCGGAAAACCCTCTCGCAACAATAATAAATCTCTAATCGAGACCCGCCTTATTTATTTCATTTTATTCAGCATTCGACGTTCCACAGTTCACCTCGTAATTTAATAATAAAATAATGGTCTTTATATGCGAATTGAGTTCCTTCAGAAATTGTTCTTATGCAACGGGACCAGTGGACAGAATGACTTTCAAAGAGTGTCGGAATCATGATCACTGAGGTTGCAAGTACAAGCGTGAAGACTTCTTCATCGGAATGAGAATGAATGCGTGGGTGTCGAAAAAAATAACATTAATCGGGTCATTTTTGGTTTTTTATTCGATTGTTATTGGTGAAGGTGCCAATTCCCCCGAACAAGGTGAGAATGTTAACTTTATTTTTTTTTGTGATCTCCATACTATAGGGAGTCCCCAAATATGCGCATCAAAATTTAACAGGACATTTTTTAATGTGTGTGAAGTTGGCCCAGCACTTTTGATTTCGAAAAAAATTTGGTCGAAAAAAAATTTGGTTTGCTGAATTGTGCTAGGTTTGTGCTGCTTTGTGCCTATAATTTTTTTCTTGATTCCATGTGGTTTTCGAATATTTCCAAAACCGAAAAAATGAGCCAGCCCAGCAGTTTTCGAAAAATGGGATTTAAAATTATCGATAAAATTGTGCTACACATGTACTGAGTTGTGCCCTCTAATTTCCTGAAAAATCGATATTTAAGAAAAAAGATAGTCCCAGCACTTTCGCTTTTTCTCACAACCCGAATGAAAAAAAATGTGCTATGTTTGTGCTGCTTTGTGCCGTAATATTTTCACGAAAATCATTCGTGTTTTCCTGCAAACTACGAAAATAAAAAAATAGTCTCATCCCAGCACTTTGTTTTTTTTTCGAAGAAAACATGCTCGAAACATTGTGCTACTCTTAGACAAAGTTGTGCCGTAGTCATTTTCACAAATATCGCGCTAATTCACCCAAAAAATAAAGAAATGGGAAGAAAGTTAGCCCAGCACTTCATTTTTTCCGACGAAAAGTTTTTTGTATGATTGAACTCTATTTGTGCCAACTTGTGTTAGTCAAAGTTTCAAAAAATCATCAGTTTTCTTCTATATGGGGCAAATAAGAAAAATCGGTATGGTAGAGGAAAAACCAGTATACCGGCAACAGTGTATGTGAAGTTGGCCCAGCGCTTTTTGGTTTTCGAAAAATTTTTGTTGTGCTGAATTGTGCTAGGTTTGTGCTGCTTTGTGCTTTGTGCTGAAATTTTCTTTTATTTAATTCGGTTTTGGGATATTCAACAAAATGTTAAGTACGAAAAAACTTAAATGTATTATGGTATAAATGTATTAAGTTCGTACTGAGTTGAGGCTTTCAGATTTTCTCGAAAATTCTCTGAGTTGTTAGAATATTCAAGTAAAAAAAAAATATTTCAGAAATTATTTTTTTTTTCTCTCCCGAAAATGTGAAAAAAATGAGGTGTTTAAGTCGTGACTCGTGCCAATAATCAATATTCAGAAAAACACTTCGATTTTTCCGTCGAATGTTGGTGAGAGCTACGATGTTGCCGGAACCGTTCGTCGACAGCTATGGATCTATCGATAGCTTCACGTCGGTCGTAAATTTCAAATCGTAATCAGTTGAATTCTGATATCTGAATATGAAATTTGTGTTTTTATATTCATTCTATTTCATTCATTTAGGTGATGGAATTAGTCACGCTATCCTATCAAAGTATCCCAAGATGGAAAATTTTTGACAAACAATTTAAAAGTGAAATAGATGAGGTTTGGTACATTACAATATCACTTTAGACAGCGGACACCATCTGTTAGAAATGAGGAGGAACTGGAACTTCATAAGCTCCATCAACTATGATGTTGAAAGAAAAAAATAAATATGCATGAAAGGAAAACCATTCAATGAGATGGAAATGAAGTGTTATTTTCAAGGAAAAAGCAGGGGCCGATCTGAAACTTCGTAGCTTTATCAGCTTGCAATGGATTGGTAACGTAATTATTGATTTAACGCACGTTATAACAGAAAAAATTTAGTAAGCCCTGGTTCTGATGATGCGATCCTCTTGAAATTATGCATCAACATTAAGAAATCAGTTTTCATTCACAAAATGAGTTATACTGAATCGAATATTCTGTTATGGAAATATTAAGATTCTTTTTCAATATTCCAATTGAGTTTTTATGGTTCTGATAAACTACGAACACAAAATTTTGCATGAAAATTCAGTATATCAGTTTACATTCTCCGAATAAATTTCACTTGAATTGGATATCTTGTTATGGAAATATAAAGATTCTTCTTTTCAAAATTCTAATTGAATTTTCTATTGTTGTGTTGACACTTTTAGGAATCAATTTCTTTTTTCTGTTTTCAGTAGACAGCAACAAAATTTTGGAATAAAGATATTTGCTTCAATCGGCTGATTTTTTCTCGCTTTTTGAAGAACGGCAGTTACATGATTTTTATTTTGGGCAGCCAAGTATATTAGAAACGTTGAACTCACTACTTTCATATGTAAAAAAGCGAATGTATAAATATTGTTATTGTTATCAGAGATTTCGGATTTTTTGAGATATAGCACATATTGATTAATGTCGAATAGTTCTTCGAAATTTTCAAATGGATCTTCTTTAAGCAGATGTGCAACTAAGTAATGAACTTCTCCACAAACTTCTTTCTTGCATATATTGTGCACTCAACTTTATATTTCCGACGTAAATTTATGCCGTTACTTTGAATTCAAAGATTAAAAAGAAAAATTCTTCTTCAAAGCTCTCCATTTATCCATATTCGAATGGTATTTTTCACAAGCGCTACTGCGACTAAGGCTGTGGAAATCTGTCGACGCAGTACGCAGTATGGCGTCTCTAGTGGACGCTAGACTTAAAAGATCATCACTTATTTTTCCCCATTTCTGGTCTGAAAATTTTGATTCATCCAGTTTGGCCTACAATATACACAACCATATTGTGAAAAATTAGGTGGCAAGCATTTATTCTACCTAAGTGTAGCATTTCTTCATGGGTATATTAAATTGTTGATGACACATTCGCCATTTGAACCAAGAGCAGCAAGAGCTTAATATTTATTCATCTCAAATTTAAATTAAAGTGGTACCTACTCCTAGGTAGATATAAATAAACATAGGGGTTTTTCAAGGTAGGATTGATTCGAACTGAGCAAGGTGTATATTACATAGAACCATTACACAAAATTTGATAACAGTTCTGTTGAAAATGGACAAAAACATCGAATAACCAAAAGATCCTTCATACATCCAAATTCGTAAAAATAGGAAACGAAAAAGAAGAAGAAGATATCCGAGAATTGTGGTACCAGAGAGAAAAAAAATTACAAGGTAAATATTTTACCACTAGCAGACCTAACAGACGTTGTTCTGTATACACAAAAATTCATTCAATTCGATCTAGCCGTTTAGTTGCAGAGTAGATGAATAACCTAAATAACGACTACAGCGCCATCTGTTGATCTGATTTGTATCATAACATACGGGCATCAGGCAATCCAAAATACATTCATACATCCCTCACACTTCGGCACCTTCTCCTACCCGCCTAGTGCCTACCTCGGAGACGCATTTTGGTGCGATTTCATCTTCAACCTGCCATATCTTTTGATGTATTCATCATAATTATGAATGATGAAAAGGCAATTTCGTTCTAAATTAAACGTATTTAATTGGATAAAGATCAATAGCGTATTCATAAAACAATACTCCCAAATAATGCATAATTTTGAGAACATTCGGATACCTTAAAAGGTAATACCGAGTAAACCTTGAAAGATAGATATATGCTATCGCGGACTTTTTTGTAGAACTATTGAAGAGGTATATTTCCGTCATACATTGTTTCCATGTACGTCTTACGGTTTTTGCAGCGCACCTGAAAATAGCTGATCATGGCTGATTTTGGTACTCATATTTATCATCGAAGTTATAGTAGGTTTCCTTAATTTTCTCGGGTGAAAAGTATAGCCTATGTTACTCAGGGATAGTGTAGCATTCTAAGGGTGAAAGAATTATTGAAATCGGTCTAGTAGCTTATGAGTTATCTCGTATCAAACCCACACACACAAACCCACAAGCATACAAATCTTTCCTCTTTATAATATTAGTATAGATAAGAATTTTTTCAAAACCTCAATCTTATTTTTTTAATCGAAGAAAATTTTCTGTGTTGAAACACTCACGGATCACCAAACGTGATCGATTGGTTCGACTATCAAGTTTGTCATTTTCTAGGTTACACTGGAAAGTCAAAATATAACTTCAACTAAGGGAAAATTCCGTTTAACAAGTATAGGGAAATTTTGAACAGTAGAATGATACATAGAAGAATACGGAAATCTATCAGTAAACCTCACTATGTTGAAGTTCTTCTAGTAGCAGATACAAGTATGGTAATGTTTCACGAAGAATGGGATCTAACAACATACCTGGTTGACCATTATGAATATGGTGAGTATCACGCATCAAAAACAAATATTTTTAGATAATACGGCTAAATAAGTGTCAACTTTGTTAAATTCGATCTTTTGTCACATTTTCCCACACATTTTATTGAAATATTCACAATTAACTACTAGTTTCGAGACTCTATATGTACTAGTATTGTATCTTGACTTTAAAATTGTACTACATAAAGTCTCGAAACTAGTAGTCAATTTGTGAATATTTTAATAAATTTGAGGGAAAATTGGACTTTTTCTTTGTTTATTCATTATAAAGAATCCACATTTAATCTTCCAACTATAAGCAGCTTTCCAAGAAGAGGTGTTATTTTGAATAGACCGCTATTTCGGTAGATGTCACGTTTGAAGCTGTCATTTTTTGACGTTTGACAAGTAAAAACTACGCCATTAATAAAAATGGAACGATAGACGCTTCAAGAACGCATTGAAATGATTAAAATTCACCCAATGGGCAAAATCCAAACGCACCCTCGATGGGCTGGAGTAAGAGCTGGGCCTCTTGCTGCTACACAGGCCTTAATTAAATCATATTCTCTGAGGCGATTCTTATTGTCTGAGTGCTAATTTGCACCTCAGAGTTGCTCAAGCTGCTTTATGAAGGAGGCGAGCGGTTGCAAACCGTTGTCTCAACGAGAAAACTCTCAAGTCACGTTCTGAATGGCAGTTGTTACCCGTGGTCTACCGTGTCCTTGTCTTCGGACATTCATACCTGTCTCCTGAATCGCTGCAACATTCTGACCCCACTTGTATGGGAAACTCCAAACCTTTCTGCAATTCTTGTGTATGTCCACCCTTCTTCTCGCAAAACTACCACTTGGGCACATTCCTCTTGGGCATTGAGATTAAAAATACATAATAATAAAGTATTTTTAAACTCAATGTCTTGGGTCAAATGCGTGTTTCGCTTTGCATAGCGATCGCGTGTAGAAAATAAAGCGAAAGAAAAACTATTGATCTCTAAATTGATTGAGAACACCTTATTTCAGAATGGAGAGAATACATTCAAAATCTGATAATCTCATCTTTTTTATTCCTGCTGGGAAAAAAAAATCTGTATTGAAGAAAAACGTTGAAAGTGATAACATATGCGTGCATAATCCTGATAAAATAATTATCATTGAGAACAACCTTCAGTTGTAATAAATTTGAGATTTCCATAATGTACGTTAATTTTTTTGCGCAGTGTATTTTCATCAAAAGAAATGTAGCATTGTAAATACTATGCGATACAAAAACAAAATGACATGCTTATGGGGAGATCAATCGAATATTCAATAATTAAAAATCAGATCTCAGAAATTGTTTTCTCTTTTACAGGTTTCTTCTTTTTGTACGTCGATCCTTCGATAGGCAACATGATCCACATTGTAGTGGTGAAAATAATCATTATCGAGGATGCCCAAGCAGAACCGGATCTTATAATCGTGCCAAATAGTGACAAGACTCTAAAGAGCTTCTGTCAGTGGCAGAAGAAAATGAATCCAAAAATGATTCCATCCCCATCATCATGATGTCGCTGTTCTGGTCACAAGAAAAGATATGTGTTTCTTCGTCCCTGGTGGATGTAATACTTTGGGAGTAGCTCAAGTTGGTAGTATATGCAGTACTGAAGATAACTGCAACGTAAATGAGGACAATTGTATCATATTGGCGCATACAATCGCTCATCATGAAATCGGTCATAAGTGAGTATAAAGCTATGTCTTACACCGATCAATGGGACCACAACGATAGTGGATGTTTAAACATCCACGAGGGCAGTTCTAGAAGTTTGTGAAATAAAATGGTTCCAAAAAGGTTTTCCAATAAGAGTTATTTGAATATCCCGCTGTTTCGGTAGATGTCACGTTTGAGGCTGTTATTTTTTGACATTTGACAGTAGAAATAACGCCATTAATAAAAATGGAACGATACACGCTTTAAGAACGCATTGAAATTATTAAAATTCACTATAAAAGGGTGAACATTTTTGGGTCATCTTGAAGCACCTTGTCGGACCGCAATAAAAAAATTGGTGGAAAAACTCGAGCTGTTGGGACAAGTTAGTGATGAGAACAATAAAACCCGTGCATTATTTTATTTCATTCAGTTATTCAAAGGCACAAAAGCTTGATTTCAATGTTTACATTCGCTACTATGAAGAAACTTCATACCTAAATATGTTTTTTCAGTTTAGGTATGTACCATGATAGCGAGAGAATCGGCTGTAGAGCTAAGCAAGATGTGCAACATATAATGACTCCCAGCTTTCAAGCAGAAATGGTAGGAACTGCTTGGTCATATTGCAGTCGAAGAGATCTGACCAACTTTCTTGAGTAAGTCACATAACTTGTGATAAGACATGTTGAGAATTATTTTTTTTGAAATGGTCTCATGCAGTTCTTGAATCATGGCTATAGTTGATAGTTGATAGTTTAAAGGGGGGTTACAGTTCACTGCGACCTTTAGGTCTATTGTGCCCCCTTACAGAGCTGTTCTGGCCAAAACCCTTCACAGCTCGCCTTCCAGTTCCAGAGATCTAATGAAATCTAATAACTGTGAAGGCTTCAACGAGACTAGTTCCTCACTCTTACAAGTTTCCTCGTCCAAGGCATTCCTTCCTCAGGCTCGCAATGCCAAGGCATTCCGTGACTAGGTGAATGGAGGTTTCTTCCTCCCCACAGAACCTACACTCGTCAGTGTCCGACAATCCCATCCTCAACAGGTGCTTCCCGAGGCGACAATGTCCTGTAAGAAAGCCAGTGAGGAGGTGTAATTGCTTCTTACCAAGATCCAGATGTCTTTTGGATCCCGCTGTCTCGAAGTTCCGAAGGAACTCAGTGGAATGATCCATCCCTGGGAGATTCCGCCAGAGTTTTTTCCCGCTCGGATTCTCCTTCTCCAGAAACTAGGTGTATTTAGATATACCACAGAAGTGTTCTGGGCCAATGAGTGACATTTGTGCGTCCTCTTTGGCAAGTGTATTGGCCTCTTCGTTTCCATTGATTCCAGAATGGCCGGGAAACCAGATTAAAAAGACTTTACTTTTCTTGCTTACCTCGTTGAGTTTGTTCCGGCCCTGCCAGATCATTTTAGAGTCGATGACGTAGGAGCTCAGTGCTTTAATAGCAGCTTGACTATCTGAGTATATGGCTATATCACACTTCTGATAGTTTCTTTTCTAGATTTATATCTAGACATCTTTCAATAGCTAAGATTTCCGCTTGAAAGACGCTCATACAGGAGCCCAGCGACAGTGCACACTTGGTGCTTGGCCCGTATATCCCGGCGCCTGCTCCTGTAGAGGTTTTGGAACCATCTGTATACCATTTTACGGTATTTTCTTTGAGATTATAGTCGGTGTATTCCCGTTTCCAATCATCTCGTTTACTTAGCAATGTCATGAAGTATCATGCTATACGCAACTATGCCGTTATTTCGGTTGTATAGTCCGTTCACGAAAGGTGAGCCTTCGGTTGGCCATGGAAATTTGGCATATTCCACTGTGTATATTAAATTTTAGGTTATAATAATTATTTTCTTGTCAGATTGATACGCAATGTTGTCAATATTGCATAGAGTTCTCTGATAACTCTCAAGCTCGTCGGACGAGGCCGGGTACATTCGGCAACGTTGACTTTATTTCACGTTATTACAGCAAATACTGCCAACTTCAGATAAATAAACCAACGCCTACTATGCGCTCAACTTTCGTGAACGGACTATAGATCTAATGAGATCTGCCGCACTCATTGCAGCATTTGAAAGTTTGTTGGTCGAAAACATTGAAAATGCAATATGTATATCATTCAATTATAAGAATTCATTCGAGCATATTTTACATTTGGTATTTATTCGTTTTTTGGTCGCAGACAGTGGCGACTTGTCCTTTGAGGCAGGTTAGGCAGTGCCTCACCAAATAAATGCGGAAAATCACAAATAATTTTAAAGTATTTCAGATTTTATGGAATATCTAAGAGATCTAATGTTTCTGTTATTCTCAATTTATTTTACTACTCAGTAAAGGTAGGGGTCATTGTCTATACGACAAACCCGAAGAAGTTTTCTCGCTTGGACATCCAGAACTACCTCCAGGAGCACTTTACGACGCAAATTACCAGTGTAGACTCCAATTTTCAGTGGATGCAATTGAGTGTTCCCCCAAAGATGAAATTTGTTTTCGACTTTGGTGCCAACTGAATAATACATGTACCACCAAACTCCTGCCAGCTGCTCCAGGAACAAGTTGCGGTAAGCATAAGGTAAAGATAGATATGTAATATTTATTATTATTAATTATCAACCAATAGACAGGTTGTTGACGTGAAGTTCTTGAAGATCGAACATTATTGATATATTATTTTTGCTATTTCCATCCTATTTATATCTTTTGTTCAATGTTTCGGCTAGCAAATGTCGCGTCGTTCGAAACTTCTAGGTAAAGGGTTTTCCAATAAAAGGTGTTTATTTCGAATAGCCGGCTATTTCGGTAGATGTCACGTTTGAAGCTATAATTTTTGATATTTGACAAGTAGAAACTACACCATCAATAAAAATGGAACGATACACGCTTCAAGAACGCATTGAAATTGTTAAAATTCACTATAAAAATGGTGAAAATTCGTAAAACTAGAACATTTTTGGGTCATCGTGAAGCGCCTTGTCGGACCGCAATAAATAAATTGGTGGAAAATTTCGAGCTGTTGGGACAAGTTATTGATGTGAAGAATAAAACCCGTGCACGTCGCTCAAGAACAGCCTAGAATATTGCTGCTATAACCGAAAGTGTTTATGGCCGAAATTGAATAGTATCGATCTAGACAACGTTTACTTTCCACAAGACCAAATATTTTATCAATTTATTTTTTCAATCAGTTTATTTTCGGATTGTCTCGAGCTTTGCTTGCATATATTGGCTTTTGTAAAATAGTTCTTATAATTTCTAGTGTGCTCTTCCATGTTTAATGTTAAGTTGGAGCACCTTTGTTAAAGAAGTAGATAATTCATTTTTCAAAGTTCCAGTTTATTTACTGATTATCTATAGTTTTGTTTGGATTTATTGTTTCTGTAATATCTTTCTTATAATTTCTGGTGTGCTCTCGCATGTTCAATGTTATCTTTGAGTTCCTATGTCAAAGAAGTGAAGAAGGCTTTAACTTTAAAGCAGAAGGGTCTGCATACAAAGTAATGAAGAAGTTGTTTCACATTATATTCTAGGCCTCGTTCTAGGCTCATGGACCACACATTTTACACTGAGCCAAAATCTCTTCTCCTTCCATAACTTTTAGAAATAAAATATATGAAATAACTAAGAAAAGAGTAGAAGACTTATTCCCGCCTTCTTCAAATACAAAATTGAACTGCAGTGCGCATGCGGTGACTGTACAACCCTGCTCTCGTGTAGGGTTACGATAGATCAACCTGAATCAATGATCGAGTTAATAGCACTGTACTTACCGAACACGGGTTGGATGTTCGGGTTAGGTAAACGAACGCGAAGGTTAGGGATCGATTTAACCCGAGTAAGTATCCGAAAACGCCTTTAATAAGCTCTGTACCCATTCTGATGCCGATATTTTGGGATTCAAAGTACTACTGTGTTCGCTACCATTTATTTTGCTATTAGACTTTTTCGAATAGCAATTTTTTTTCAGTGGTGCCAAAACCAAAAATGTGTTGATATAATGGATCTTCCTGCTCCTGTTGATGGAGGATGGGGCGAGTGGGGGCCGTGGAGTGAATGCTCTAGATCTTGTGGCGCAGGAGTGTCAATATCCGAACGGAAATGTGACCATCCACTACCTTCAGGTGGAGGAGATTTTTGTTTAGGATTGAGAAGAAGATATAAAATGTGCAATACAGAATCCTGTCCAAAACATTCGCCTTCTTTTAGGTCCACACAATGCTCCATGTATGATAACCATACATATGAGGGAAAAAATATAAATGGCTGCCATATTTTGAAATAAGTGAGTGACACGTGCCATTTTTCATATATTTCATGATCATTGCATTAAGAAAATTTAAGAAGATCCTTTAGCAGGAGCTTTTAAGCGGTCGTTCATTGGTGGAGCAATAAGACTATTGCCTCAAAATTTATATAGGACTTGAGATTGATACCAAATATATACATGCAGAATCTCAGCACAATCGCAATAATATTCTGGAAATTATTCAAAAAATTAAATATATGAAAAATATATCCTTAGTTATTCGCTGAATTGTTACTATTTTAGTTTAATAATGGGTATAGCAGCAATGTTTTTAATTATAATTAAAAATATATTTCTCTCGATCTTTCGAGAAATATATTTTCTCTTCGTCAGGAGAACTACAATATAAAGTAATGGAAACATATAACTTATATAAAGATTGTAAACTTACGAAATTGACAATAAATAACAGTTGTTTGTTTTTCTTGATATAATTAGTTCCCAAAGAAAAATTCAAATTTTATATTTCAATTCAGTACTTTAGCAATGATCAATCTACCAATGTGTAAATTCTGTTTGCGAAAATAAATCAAAATAGCAAAGGCGTAACAATTGATAATTTAAACAATTTATATATTTTTCAGCGGAACCATGTAAATTGAATTGTATAGATATAAATAATACAATTATCATACCTCTTGGAGACTACGCACATGATGGAACTCCATGCAAAATAGGAACTAGAGATATCTGTATCAGTGGTGTATGCCAGGTAACTAATTGTGTATATTGACTTTTATTGTAAACATCATAAAGAGTCAGAAGCCATTTCACGCCCATTCTCATCTAAAGAACGATAATTCAATATCCTGAGAAATATTGGCTCCATTTTGTTCATTCATGAACTCATTCATGTTCAAATCAACGGCATATAAAAAAACTATTACTACCTATTAAACTAAAGGTCCAATAGCCTTGTTTTTAGAGGGATTGGCATTTATGCGGTGGTCCAGGGTGCGAATCTTGACCCGCTAGAAGAATTTTTCATTATTTTTTTTCACTGTTTTGGTTTTTATATTCATTTTTCTACTATAGTCCGCTCACGAAAGGTTGAGCCGTCGGTTGGCCGGTTTGGCATATTCAACTGTGAATATTAAAATTTTAGGTTATTTTGTTTATTTTCTTGTTGGATTGATACGCAATGTTGTCAATATTACATAGAGTTCTCTGATAATTCGCAAGCTCGTCAGACGAGGCCGGGTACATTCGGCAACGTTGACTTTATTTTACGTTATGACAGCAAATACTGTCAACATCAGATAAATAAACAAACGCCTACTATGCGCCCGAATTTTCGCGAACGGACCATAGAATATGATGTTAAGTTGAAAGCTTTGCGCGCTTCTACTTATTAGGAAAAAGATAATTCCAATTTGAATATCCTGAGAGCTATTTGTTTCATTCTATTCGATTATGTATTCAACTTTCCTGTTTAATATTGAACCTGCATTGGAAATTTCAAGTAGGCGTTTGTCCATTTATCTGAAGTTGGCAGTATTTGCTGTCATAACGTGAAATAAAATCAAAGTTGCCGAATGTACCCGGCCTCGTCCGACGAGCTTCCGAGTTATCAGAGAACTCTATGCAATATTGACAACATTGCGTATCAATCTGACAAGAAAATAATTAACATATCCGAAAATATATACATTATGCCAAATTTCCATGGCCAACCGACGGCTCAACCTTTCGTGAACGGACTATAGGTGAAGGTTTTCGAGACGCCTATTTGAACCGCCAGTGTTTTTTTTACACAAACAGGTACTTACTCACTGACATATCACCTACCTAAGTACTAAAGAGGAGAGGATTCGAATAAAATCAACTTATGTTATGTTGAAAAACATGGTCAACTTTCCAAATACTTCATCACTATTAGTCAAAAACATGGTCAATTTTTCCAAATACTTCATCGCTATTAGTAAATTGGCCATGTTTTTCAACATAAGTCGATTTTATTCGAAAACGGTTAATCCTCTTCAAAGCTTAGGTACCTATAGGACAAGGAGTAGACCTTTTTGTGTAAAAAAACACTGGCGGTTAAAATGAATAAAATAGGCGTCTCAAAAACCTTCACCTATGGTTACTTGAAGAAGAAAATTTTCACAAGAAACAATATTTCGCGATTCTACGTTTTTTTTTACAAATTTCTTTCACTTCAGCACTGTATCAATGCTTTAAATATAGGAATAGCGGTTTTTTTTATTTTATTGGCCTGATCTTCAGACAAGCTTATCAGTAATAATAAAAATTTAAATTTTGAAATATTAAACCATCAACCATGTATATAATATACAGTGTTTTTCAGAAAGTGGGATGTGATTGGGTGGTCGGATCAAATGCAACCGAAGACGAATGTGGGATATGCGAAGGAGATAATTCAAAATGCAATATTTTCAGAGGTACATACACCAAACAAAGTATGAACCCAGGATACAGAGAAGTAGTTGTCATACCATCAGGTGCTACAAACATCAAAATAATAGAGAAGAATTATTCTGATAATTTCATCAGTATAAGCAGTGCTCTCCATAAAAAGTTCTATCTCAATGGCAAACAGTGAGGAAAACCATATACAAATTTTTGAACATTTATTTTTTCCCGAATTTTCAGGCATATATCTTTGCCTGGGGAATACAACATTGCTGGTAGTCCATCTTTATATGAAAAAACTCCCGCAGAAAGAATAACTATACCTGGACCTTTAGAAGATATGATAGTAGTTCTTGTACGTATGAAAATTTTTAATATGGAAATAAAACTGCCGAACAGTGGCGGCTGCTCAGAGGAGGCCGGGCCCCCCCTAAATCTCACTACATTCTATTCAATTTTAAATTCAAGTTCAAATAAAAATGAATCACATTTCAATATCTGTATTATTCCCATCATTCTATCTACTATCCAAATCTCAAAGTAATAAACATAGCGAACTAAAACATTCATACATTACCCGCAACACACAATACAGCGTAACGGATAGCAGGAAAACTGCTTAGCGAAGGATGCTCGCCTCCACGAGTCGAGATTCGTTAGAATGTAACATTTCAAACTTCTTCAAATGAACGGTGCGTTATCCACTCAAAATTCATGTTGTGGATCATGTGACGGAGGTCCCGATCAGCGGCATAATTTTCGCTTCTAGGCAAACGAGCTTAGACGAAACTGAACGTCCGATCGGCCGGAATCAACCCTGGCGATCGTGGATGGAGATCAGCTGTAGTTTTGATTCCCTCCTTTTAATTAACGAAGTATTAATCCTCTCAGCGTGCAGTTTGTGGTTTTGTGACATTTTTCGGAAACTTTTGTAGGTAAGATTTTAATTCTCAGCAAGAAAGATGGAAACGGAAACAATAAATGAGAATTATAATGCAAGTAGTGAACTCAAAGAAACGCAAGATCCTGTAGATTTTATTTTGAATAATAAATTCAGTGAAATGCCTTATGATGATGAAATTTTCATAACTCAAGTAATTATGTCACCTTAACAAGCAATACCAAATTTAATTATTAATTCTGCTCATAATCGTTCGTTCTGCGTAGAATAGTATAATAAATGCCAGCTGACAGGGAGCCCAGTTCGAATGAAATTATTTTGTTGGTTGTGTGGTATCGAGCTTCCTCTGATTGAAATCTCACGAGCCGCCACTGGTTGATAGGGATCACATACTAATTCATTAAGAGATGAAAATTGTAGTACAATTCATAATAACTTCTGGTGTTGATTTGTTTTTCTTCAGCTGTTGTTTTTAAAAAAAAATTAAAATGAAAAAATTTAAATAAACATAGCTAAGCCATTATATAGAAATAGTAATTATAATAAACTAGGTTATTAAAGGCAGCGACTAATGGTCGAGATATTTTAATGCGTGAGCGAAGCGAACGCGTTAATAGTTCGAGACCATTAGTCGCTCGATTAATAACCGAGTTGATTACAAGATTTTTCCGACGATCTCAATCTGAATTGTGTATGAATTCTTGATTGAAATACATTCTCATTTTGCACGAGACTTACATTTGACATAATAAAATTTCTATGTATCTATGTTCCAGTAGAGTTTTGACATTTCTCGTAGTGCTTCTGAATACTTTGTGATAGTTGCCATGAGGATTGCATATTACATAGCCAAAAAATTGAGCATTAAAATGGGCCATTAATGCTCAACTTCGTACACATTAAAATCACCTTTTATTTCGAGGTCGGCGGAAAATTATTATTTAATATTTAATTTCGAATATTAATGCAGTATCTTTTTTCGCTGTAGAATTATTATTGAGTTCGTATATTCTTCTTAATTTCTGGGATGATTTATAGGGGGTATTCGTTGGCAAGTCAATCAACCCTGGAATCTACTATCAATATTCCCTGTTCAAACCAGAATTGGTCAGAGACGTACAATACAATTGGTCATACACAGAATGGTCACAGTGTTCTGTAACTTGCGGGGGTGGAACTCAAGAAAAGGAACCTGTATGTAAAGATATATCGCGTCTTCAGGTCAATATGTGTTAGACGGTATCGCAACGATGGTCGATGAATTTTACTGTGAACCAAACGAAAAGCCTAAAAAATGACGAGGACCTGCAATGATTGGTTGTGCCAAACACATTGGTGGATTGGACCATGGCAAACATGTCCGGTAACTTGTATGGACAAAGTGAGTTAAAATTAGATATTTCGTCGAAAGACTTATCATCAGTTTTTTACCATCATTCTTGCGTAGTAGCTACTGGGCCTATTAAGCGCAAATAGAAAAGACGGCAATTGTTGGAAAGATATTTATGTAATTTCTTTAGATTACGTAATCATTCGACTGAGAATGCATAAGTCCGTTCACGAAAGGTTGAGCAATAGTAGGCGTTTCTTTATTTATCTGAAGTTGGCAGTATTTGCTGTCATAACGTAAAATAGTCAACGTTGCCGAATGTACCCGGCCTCGTCCGACGAGCTTTCGAGTTGTCAGACTACTCTATGCATTATTGACAAGATTGCGAATCAATCTGAGAAGAAAATAAAGAAAGTAACCTAAAATTTCAATATACACAGTGGAATATGCCAAATTTCCATGGCCAACCGACGGCTCAACCTTTCGTGAATGGACTATAAGTTTTATTCAAGCAAGGCTTGAATGGAATAAAATTTTGTGAAGTATAAGGACTTTTTTCAGTTATGATTTCGATTTTTGTGATTACAGAAACAACCAATGCGTAAAAGAAGCGTTATGTGTGTGGATGGACAAGAAGTAGCACTGCCAGATACTTTTTGTGACAGAAAGTCTAAACCTTTGGAGTATGGTCCTTGTGAAGCTCTCTCAGTTTGTGAATAACCGTATTAAAATAATAAAAATAGTATTATAATCATTTATTGAATTATTTGACATTTTAAATACAAATAATTATAAACTAAAGAAACTTAATTTGGTTTAACATATTTGCTGAATGAAAAACAATGTATTCAAATACACTATACTACATAAATAATTAGTTTGAAGAAATTAGAATTTTATGAAGCGAAATACATTCGCTCTGTATAAAACTGTTGTTTCCAAATCACAGACACCTGGAATAACTTACTTTTTCAATGAAATACAATTTTACCTATCAAAAATCTGAAGTTGGAAGGAACCAATCTTTCAAACCCTTATTTGTTTCAAGTGTTTACCTTTACTATTTCTCTAAAGAGAAAACCATTGTTGTTCAATTTTTCACTTGACTTGTAGGAATGAATGATAACACAAAAATTTCATGTCATAAATATCAGAGCAAATAGAATGGATTTAAAAAAAACCTTCTAATCGAATATAAGCTAAAATCAAAGTATGCGTTCCGAGTAGGCACACTTCACAGTTGGTCAAGATACTTACATATTCATGTGTTTTAACATTAAAGAACTAACATATCTTTCAAATTACTCCCGCAATCCTTCACTTTAAAAGATTAAATGATACTTGAAGTATGCAAATATTTACAGAACTTGATATAATTGAGAAAAGCTGCTTCAAGCTGCTGGTGTAAACGACTTTCAAAAGTGGAATGAAATCTGGAATTCAAATATTTTGTAGTATATTACTGTTACTGTCATCCACAAGAAGGAGGCAATATCAATGATGAATATAAAATATTTCATTTCAGAACTCAGTCAATGAGGCAAAAATTCGAAAATTGTACTTCATTGAATACTACAGCATTTAAATCACTAAGATCTAAGGTAGAGTCAGAGGCTTAAAATATTGCCTACAATACAACGAATTCAAACAAATCGGTTTATCTTGCTTTCTTACACTCCTGCTGAAAGATTTAATCTCAGGTCTTTCTTGAAGCCTAGTATAGGCTGAAAAATATTCTTTATCGAACATATTCAAGTCAACCTGACCTCTGCCTAATGCTTTACATGCTAAAAATAATATATCTCTGTACAAAGGGTAAGGAATCTTATTTTTACAAGCAATTTCTTCCATTAGTTTTTCCCTTTCGGCCACTAGAAGTTTGATTGGTTCAGTCAAGTCATTCAGTCTGATATAGCTGATAATATTCTGCATAAATCTGAAAATTAATGAATTCATTGTGAAATATCTACTCTTTTCATTATCACAATATTGGTCTGCAAATTTTGGTATGTTTTTTTTAAGTTTTTGTAACTCGAACTAAGTGAGGTTAATGATAGCAACATTCATATAGATCAAGGGTCTCAAAACTAAGGCCCGCGGGCCTAGCTTTGCTTGCATTTATTGACTTTTGTGAAATATTTCTTATAATTTCTGGTGTGCCCTTGCCCGTTCAATGTTATTTTCGAGTACCTATGTTAAAGAAGTAGAGAATTTATATTTTCAGTTCCAGTTTATTTACTGATTGTCTCAAGCTTTACTTGGATTTATTGACTTCTATAAAATATTTCTTATAATTTCTGGTGTGCCCTAGCAAGTTCAATGTTATCTTTGAATATCTATGTTAAAGATGTAAAGAAGGCTTTAACTTTAACGCAGAAAGATCTGCATACAAAGTTATGCAGAAGTTGTTTCACATTATTTTCTTGACTCATGGAACCACACATTTTACACTGAGCCAAATTCTCTTCTCTTTCTATAATTTTTAGGAATAGAATACCTATATGAAATTAGTAAGAAAGAGTAGAAGATTTATCTCCGCCTTTTCAAATACAATGCAGTGCGCATGCGGTGACTACGACCCGGTGTGTCAATTCTCGGGATCATTCCGCATTCGTTCATGAACGTATACGTTCATGAGTGAGTAAAATCGAAAGAATAATTCGAATTGAGTTAATTCTCGAGCATATCTTCAATTTCCAAAATCTACGCTCAAAGAGTCACGAACGTATACGTTCGTCGAACGAGTGATCCCGAGAATTGACACCCGGCTCTCGTGTAGGGTTACGATATATCAACCTGAGTCAGTGTTCGAGTTAATAGCACCGTACTTTCCGAACACGGGTTGGATGTTCGGGTAGGTAAACGAACGCAAAGGTTAGGGATCGAGTTAACCGAGTAAGTATCCGAAAACGCCTATTAGCTCATCAACCCTTGCGCGATTCCAAAGCTACTGAATCAAACGGTTAAATATTTTGGCCCTTCGCATTTGCTGGCGTAAACATTGCGTTTTCGGAAACTTACTTGATCACTAACTCGGGTTACAAATTGACGGATAAACAGTTCAATTGCTGTCAATTTGTAACCCGGGTTAGTGATCGAGTAAGTTTCCGAAAAAGCCAATTGTGGCCCTTAGGCTGAAAAATTTGGAGACCCCTGATATAGATCGAAAAGTGAAAATATGCATTATTTAAAAAACTCACATCTTTGACATCATCTTGGATGTTGACGAAGACAAATCTCTGTGGTCCCAAAAGACGTACATTGGAGGTTCATCACCATGGAGTCTTGGTTGATCCCACAAGCAAGTGACACTTACAGGAATAGATAATTGTTCTGTAAAGTTATTCAAGTTTTCAATAAACTAAACATCTTTTTGATAATTCAAGTTTTTCGACACTAAATACTCACTTTGCTTCTTCCTGAGAGCTGCTTGTAAAACAAATCTTTTTATTCTAGATCAAAACGCTAAATTTCAAATCAGGAAAACCAGTGACGAAATTCCAAAAAATGTTTGATAGACCTAGTTTCCAGAGTAGTGTAGTGTGTATTGTGCAGAAGGAATTGACATTATTTCACAAATGTTCGAAAGAGTGTTAGAATGGGCCTTCTATCCGAGAATTATACAAGGTGATTCAATAAGAGTGGCCAACGGTGGCCACTCTTATTTACTTATAGACTACAGGCCCGTGTTGAAAAAATTATGGGTCATTGGAACCACCAGGTGACCTATCTAGAACGATATAAGAGCATAAAATAATAAGATTCAGCACTATGCCGTCACTTGTAAGCTGTCCAACTGAGTGCGGGTGAGCATTCGAAAATACAGGTAGAGTGGGTACATTTTGGTCACATATTTTTGTACGGCATTCTTACCATCGATAGATCCGTGAAAAGTAATAAGAAAAAAAAATGGGGAGCCACAAAGTCGAAATTTTTTTTTTATTTTCCGACAATTACCGGGGAAAATTTGGTCATTTGATTTCGTACGGCATCTGTGTCATACTCTTTCAATAGTGCTCCTTATCCATTATTCCGCAACGCCGTACAAAAATTATGCGACAAGGGGAAAAAATCTAGGGTTGCAATCACCTCTCTTTCCGTAGTCCAGGGGGTGATTTGACCAAAATGAAATAAATTTATTTTGAAAGTATTTTATGCAAAGATAATATTTTTTCATATGCCGTACATTTTCGTGGTCCAAAGGGGAAATAATGAAAAAATCCATTTATTTGTACTAATTTTCATAGTCTTTCGTGATTCTAGGTTCAGAGTTAGAAACTATTTCGAATATGGGTTTGTATACTTCATTTATACCAAAATATAGACATATCGTTACTGATAATTCCAAAATACAACATATTTTTGAGAAGTACTCATGACACTGAAGTTTGCTGTACAAAATCACGTGACAAGGGGGTCTGCTAACTTCAGTGTCATGAGTACTTCTCAAAATATGTTGTATTTTGGAATTCTCAGTGACAACATGTCTATATTTTGGTATAAATGGATAGTATACAAACCCATATTCAACATAGTTTCCAACTATGAACCTAGAATTACGAAAAGATCGGAAAATTAAAAAAAAATCGACTCTGTGGCTCTTTCTTATCATTTTTCACGAATCTATCGATGTTAAGAATGCCGTACAAAAATATGTGACCAAAATGTACCCACTCTACCTGTATTTTCGAATGCTCACCTGCACTCAGTTGGACAGCTTACAAGTGACGGCATAGTGCTGAATCTTATTATTTTATGCTCTTATATCGTTCTGGATAGGTCACCTGGTGGTTCAAATGACCCATAATTTTTTCAACACGGGCCTGTAGTCTATTATACAGACGGCTGTATCTCGAGAACTGTGTAAAACTGAGATATTCCCCTACATAAATTCGATTTTATTCTGCATAGTATGGTAGAATAAACGGATTAGCCATTTAATTACAGAAAATATTTAAACTCACTCTTAGAATGATAATATGAATCAATCTTAAATTCATAATGCGAAATTTATAAGAATGGATTATTTCGGACTTGGTCAGTATTTGAAATTAATGTTACGCAGAAACAACTCACCCTGTGCCACCAATTCTTGAGATAGTGGATCAGTGCCAGCCTCTACAGGTTGCATGTAACTACCATCCAAAGATTCCGGCTCTTCACAATTGTATGATTTTCGCTTTCCAATTTTCGTCTTCAAATATAAGTTTGGTAGAAAAGTTTGTAGGTTGATTCTTTCGAACGACCACACCAGGTTCCAATAAATAATAGGGTGATCAGTTATGAACTTCACGTCTGTTAAACATAAGTCCCCCTCTTGAAAAATTATGTTTTCCAATTCTTTACGTAGAACGAGAGGATTTAGATACGGCACACTGAATGGATCACAGACAGGTAAATTTGTTCCCATTATCGTTATAGTCAATAGGGGAACTGTTGGTTTGTCACAGTTCTGACAGATGGTGTTGAGGTTCGAATCCTCGGCAAACCAATGCGCCATGATGTCTTCGTCATAAAGGATATTCATACAATGATGGCACTGTGAACAGGATGTGAGACATATGTCCAATTCGCTTCCTGAAACGTCGTAAAGTAATTTAGTTAATTAACTATATTCACACGGCTCTCATGATTTATAGAGCTATTTTATTTTTTTGCTGAAATTCGATTCCAATTTCATTATATTATAAAAACCAGAATATAATAGTCTAAGATCCAAACCTAAACCTTTACCGAGCTGATAATAGAATAAAACTTATTTTATAATAAATTTGGTATATCAGAAAATATATTAAAAATGGGTTGACCAAAAAATCCTGAACAGAATATTCTTAATTATTTTTTTGAAAATTTACCTGGACAAGCTACTAGGTTGCCAAGTATAGACAGGTATGTCGATACTAGTTACTTTCACTTGTTATGATAATAAAAAAAATATATCAGCATAAGCGCTGTTTTATTACGAACACGTTCATATAGGGTTGTCTGTAAAAAATTTGATCCTAATAGGGGTTTGAGAAATTAAAAAATTTAAATTTCAACGCTTGTGAAAATGAGCGACAAGAGATCAGAGGTAAGTATACTGTGGAATATCCTCGAAAACTACCTCCCGACATGCAAGTACAATAAAAACATGTTTGAGAAAAGAAAGATCGGGCCGTATAATCGTTACTTAGATTATATACAAGGTGTTTCACGAATGATCGTACAGGCTTTCAGGGCAGATGCAGGACATTTTGGTGAGTCTGAGTCAGTGTTAGAAATATGTCCTAACAATATCCGTTTAAGAGACACAGGATGATTTATGTAGCTCCTATTCAAAACAAGGTGCGCGACCTCTCGGCGATTGGAAATTGCTGTCTCGTCGCGGTCGCTTCATTTTGGTCTGCGAGCGGCCTTATAATGCAAATAATTCACAAAGGATGCAGTGTGATATACAGTTCGACGCATCTGGTGTAATAGCCTAGTCACGACCTTCCAAACCCCCGGGCCCGGTCCTAGCCAAGAGCGGCAACACTGCAGAGAGGTATATCCCCCCGACCCGACATATTACGAGCACAGCCTTCTAAAGTAGTCTCTATGGACAGCTGTGTTACAGGCGCAAGCGTGAGCGCTAGTAAACATCTTGTGGTAAATAATGAAGGTTTAAGTGTTGATTGTGGTCGTGAATGTGAAAAGTAAGTGTATTTTTATTTACCTTTTTTGTGTGCAAAAAAGCAGGGTACGTGGAGCCTACTCCGAGAAAGTTTCTGAACGATCAAGAGTATATACTGTGACATGCTAAAGTGAGTTTCTGAACGCTTTGGCGTAAGCAGAGCATGCTCGGAGTAAGTTTGTGAACGCAGCCCTGTAGGTACCCTTAATCGCTTCTGTTCCCTTATCCCGAAGGATAAAAGCAAACCGGATACAAATATGCTGAATACTTAACTCATATTATTTACCTGAATACTTATGCCAAATCTAATATATATCATTTACCTGAATGCCTTCATTAGGACATGGATACAAAGATGTTGGTAACTTTTCTTCAATATCCTTCATCGGTGTACAATTAACTTTGATACTATCAAATTCTGTTGATATCTTTCGAACTCTATTTTCCTGTCCACCATCTTCATTGGAAAAATACCTATCCCCATTCCTATTTTGTTTAACAGGTGTTGAAGTTGCCGACGTTGAAATTGCTTCTTTAATTTCATCCAACTTTTTCACCATAGAATTGGCCGCTGATTTGATTGAACTCAGTCCCCCTTGTATTAATTCGTTTGATTTTTTACTAGCCAGACTGGTGGTACTGAAATTTAAGGAAATGCTATAAGACAAAACAAAGAAAAGAGTGGAGATAGGAGAGAGATAATAATTATTAAATCATAATCAACTTTTGTATTAACCACTAGATGAATTAACAATTGCCAAGCGTTCTACAGGGACTTTATAAATGATTGTAACAGCGCAGTTTTCTTTGGATTATTCTCATTTTGCCGCTACCCATGCAAACCACAGAATTCTGTGATCAAACTAAGCTGATAGAGTGAACTTACATACTTTGGTATTCTGTAGCGGCAAAGAAAAATCCAAAGCCAACTGCGCTGTTACAATAAATTATAAAGACCCTGTTCACATCTGAAACATACGGTACACAATGTATCAGACAGAGAATTCTTCCGTCCAGTTACACAGATGAATAGTCGAGACAATGACGTGCTGTAACACACTGAATTATGTTGTCTTATTGCAATATTCTAGTCTTGTCTGTCTCTTATCGTTGAGAGGGGCGTAATTCATTCAGTATGGTAGGCATGAGTATATACTTGAATTGCGTATTACGAGCAGCCTGACAAATTAAATAATTCTATACGTGTACTGCAGGATCCCTACCATACTGCGATAAGAGAGAGACAAGACTAGATTATTGCAATAAGACGGAATTCATTCAGTTACAGCACGTGATTATCTCGACTATTCATCTGTGCAGCTCTCTCTGATGCATTGTATATCCTATGTTTTCGATGTGGATTTCCAAATCTGTGTACGACAATGAGTTAGAAAGATATGGGTTACAATTAAACCTCGGGGTTGCCTATGCAGTCTTATTGAATTCCGAAGTTTACAAGTTTGTCTGAAGAAAGTGTCTGATATACACACCGAAACGTTACATTATCCTTTTAATTTATTTCCATTTTAAGTTTTACTGTTAGGCAACAATTTTTTCAATACCAATTTGCTCCTGACAAATTAGTGCAAAGGTTTTCGCAGGAGCATTTCATCTTAATTAAAATTTTTTTAATATTTCAGAGACTGGGAGGAAAACCATTCCAGTAGTTTTAAGTTCATTCGGTTAGCTCATAGAGATAGGATAGTAGAGTTGCCATCATTGGAATAAACGTAGTATCAGATGCGCCATATTACTACCACCTAACGTCAAAATTGACAATCGTTGAATTTTCTGGAGGAATTGTGATTCCTGCGCTTGTTTCTAGTTTAATTGTGATTTTTTCTGCTCAATAAACTACAATAAAATGGTGCACTGTGAGGCTTTCTTCAAGCAGAGAAGAGACAGATAGAAGAAAATTAGAGGAAAAACAAATCACAGGTAGAAATGAGTACTGAACAGATCCGCATTCGAAAGTTTTGCTAGTTTTGGTAATCTGATATCTTTTTATATATGTATATTATCGCCTGAAGAAAAATTGTTTATTTGATATTCAATTGACCTTATTTGAACAGGATTCCTAAAGACCCAACAGGTCGTATTTTTCGTGAAATTTGTTAACAGAAAAAACTGGCAACTTAATTCAACCCTGAACTTTCCGCCATATTAGTCCCGATTTAGCCCCGCCCAGTGGTACTATTTTTCCTTACTCAATTGTATGTCATAGCGGCGTCTCTTCTCTATTATATCTCGATGCGTTAGCTCAATACTCATACGCTTCTCTGCGAATTCACATACCTGAAACCAATTTTAATACTCGACCCTAAACTGGCCAGGCTGGAAGCAACAGTTGAGGCAGGAACTGTTTCAGACCTTATTAGTTTGTTATTAGTGGGGCTGTTTTCGAAAGTTGCAGATTTTTTTTATAGTTGTTGGTTCATACAAATCTCCATTGGTATCAGACATTCCAAGGACATTATGCGTATTTGAAGACACCACCTGTGGTATACAATTCACACTGAATTGTTCATCTTCATCCTCTAGAGCTCCCAATGGGTCGCTCAGTTTGATACAAGAAGAAAGGCTGAAACTAGAGAATAAATAAATGTGTTCAGTGAACTCTACCAAATATTCCCAATAGGCAAATCAAGCTAAGCGATACGCCCTCTGGTGACGATCTGAGGAACCATTAATATTGACATGATTCTTTTATTTTTCATTGTGTTGTCGTGAATTATGTGAATATTTATCATTACTTATCATTTTAAAAGTATAAATCCATTCAAACCGCTATTGTACCGGGTTTTTCACTATAATTTGACCCCCCCTTCAACTTTGAGATGAAGGAGATACAAAAAATGTTTTCTATAAAAGTTTCACGAAATCGACTGAGGTTTTTTGATATGACTCAAGAAACTGAAATATATACAGGGTGACCAACATATTAATGGCAACTTCATTTTTTCACATGGAACACCCTGTATATTTTTCCATATTTGATTAGCTCCTTTTCCCCTGATTTCGAATATGTAACATATGTTGGTCTTTCTTTCTTATTCTGAGCACCACAGAGTTTCAAATTTCAATAACCATCTGGCATAGCGTTTTGGAAGTTAGTGAATATTTAAGTGGCCAATTTGATCTTGGATTAGAAATGGCGCACCCATTTAATGGCCACCAAATAGTCTCGATTAAACACCGTTGGACACGTTTTTATAGCCGTTCCTGAAGGAAAAAATTTACTTCAGCAATAATGACAATCAATGAAAGCGGAGAATAATATTAATGATATAAAATCAACCAATATTAAACCCATAATTCGGAACTAATCCAGTCAACGCACAAAGAATAATGATTATATTATAATGATTAGAAACAAATTTTGAAGATTTAATTTCTGACTTGAATCAGAGCCATAATAATGCTATCAAAATAGTCTAAACAACCTGAGACAACTATATGAACTGTGTGTATTGAATGAAGGTGGTCATTTTGAGCAATTTCTTTAGTTGATGTTGTTCTTAGTTCTTACCATACTACCATAGTTTATCAATTTTCATTGGTTAAGTAATTGTTAAGTATTCATTCCAAAATAATACTTTAAGTAAGATTGTTTGGATATAAAGAATATATATATATATATTCTTTTGAAATTGAGAGCTAACATAATACAATACATAAAACAAAAATTAAATCCCTAACTGAGGTTAGTGCAAAAACGGGGTACCATACTAAAAAAAAATATAAAGAATGTCGTAGGTATTTCACATATTTTTTTTATTTGGTGTCATCATTTCAAAACTTTGAAACTCTGAAAATTGAAGAGACACATCCACATACGCATTTATATTCGAGATCAGGAGGAAAAAGCCTATCAAAAAAAGGGAAGAATATACAGGACAGGGTGACCCATTTGAAAAAATATAGTTGCATTCAATGTTGTTCACCCTGTATATCTTCCCCTTGACGTTATTATAACTCCAAAAATGAGAATTTTCAGTAAACGCACTCTGCCACTTGTAAAATGATTACAGATCTTGGCAGGTGGTTCTAAAATTTGAAACTCTGTGGTTCTCAGAATAAAAGAGATAGACGACCAACATCTGTTACATATTCGAAATCAGGGGAAAAAGAGCTAGCCAAACATGGAAAAATATAGAGGGTGTTTCATTTGAAAAAATGAAGTTGCCATCAATATGTTGGCCACCCTGTATATATTTCAGTTTCTGGACTCAAATCAAAAACCTCAGTTGATTTCGTGAAACTTTTACACGAAACATTTTTTTGTATCTCCTTTAGTAACAAAGTTAAAGGGGGGGTCAGTCAGTGTTCTTCCTGGGAAAAAAAATCAAAATATACATTTCCATGCATTTCTTCAGGCTGGGGATAAATTTCGTGTTTGGGTAGAAGGGAAATCGGGGAGTAAAGTATAGATGGATTGACGAAAAGCTTTTCATTTGAAACTTGAAATCGGTAAACCAGGCACAGGAAATATGAAAGTTTGCTTCTTGCATTTTGTAGATGACGATTATTTTTATGTAGGTAAGTACGGATTACACAAAACTTGTAGGTTAAATTAGATTCATGGGGTTAATTGTTTACAGATCCCAGTTTCCAACAGAGGAAGCTTTTGAAAAAGACTGCTGTGCCTTCCAGAAATCTTCCTGTTGGATCTACTACCAAAAAGGACTAACCAGAATGTTCTAGTTCTAGCAGTAAAACTGAAAGGTTGAGATGAAGAGAACTCTAAACAAATGAAGACCCACCGGCCACCAAACAATGCTATTCTGAAGAAAAAAAGTACTGTTTCAATATAATAAAATAATAATATAACAAAATTATTTCCTTAATTTCTTCAACAGTCTTTCTAACCTATTAGATCTCTCACTATGGCCAAAGTAAATTGAAATAAATGATGACACCTACAGTCTTTACGAAAAATTAACATATTAAATAAGCATTAATACACTCGTTCACTATAGATGTCTGGAATTTCAATATATTGATAAAAAATCCAAATTTTAATCAGGCAAATTTACACATAAACAACATCTTCCATGTCAATATTAATAGTTCTACGAATGCCCGTCGTGGCACTGCATTCTTATTTTCATATGCCTATACCATCATCACCTCGAATATTTATAATTATCTATTATTTGTTAGTGAAATTAATTAACTCACTTGTTCGAACTGACAATTCGTCTGTCATTTTCCGAACTTATTGCATTGCCCTTGACATCTTTGACAATATGACTCATGCCGTTTTTAACTACATCGTCACAATTCTTATCTGGTTGCATTTCAGGATCAATAAAACTTTCACTAGACGAACAACAGTTTATAGCCTCCCTTTCTTCATTAGTTACAGCATCGACATTATCGTTTACAGATTGGAAAGAACCATAAATATTGCCTCTGAAAATGTTTCTTCCTAATTTCTCTAACAACGATTCGGATTGTAAGTTCTCGTGAGAGTCTAGAGAAGAATGAGATGGTGTTCTGTCATTTGGTTCTAATGTTGAAACTGAAAATAAAATCATTTTAATATTGTACAGCAAAAAAAACAATATTAAACTCCGAACTGAATAGAGCAAGAGCCCGTGAACCCCAGACCTTCGTTATTTTATAAAAGCTGAAAACTTGTTTACGCATGCTCCCAACACAGGTAAGAACGATGGACCATTATGAAGTTTGGGTTACCCTGGCTTTGGCAGGTAAAGGGTATTAAAGGGGTGTAAAATACTGATCTATTTTCGTCAAATTATAAAGTGTGATTTTTTGATATTACCTTCAGAATATCATTAAAAATCACGTCTTTAATCGCCAGACACTTAATATCGTGGCAACCCTTGCCAGACACCTTCAATGTTTATTAAATTATATGTAATTCTACTTACGTTATAGTATAAAAGCTGATTTTTATATATGATACTTGGTTAATAATTAGATAATGTTTCCTCATTAGCCAGACATTTTTGATAGTGCCAATCCTTTGCCAGACAAGCTTGTAGTTTAGCTGCAGGTGCAAGCGCGAGACAGTATATATGAGTGGGTGCGAGTGAGACAGCATGATTATAATGACTTATGCAAATAAATTTTTTGGTACATATTTATATAACTAATCATCTAAGTGAATCTCAAAACATCTGATGAAAAGACATTCGACTACAACTAAATAAAATTGTTAAAAACTTCAATTTATTCTATTAATAATTTAATTTAGTTGTAGCATCGAATGTCTTTTCTTCAGATGTTTTTGAGATTCACTTAAATGATTAGTTATAAATCTGTACCAAAAAATTTATTTGCATAAGTCATTATAATCATGCCGTCTCACTCGCACCCACTCATATATACTGTCTCGCGCTTGCACCTGCAGCTAAACTACAAGCTTGTCTGGCAAAGGGTTGGCACTATCAAAAATGTCTGGCTAATGAGGAAACATTATCTAATTATTACCCAAGTATTATATATCAAATTCAGCTTTTATACTATAACGTAAGTAGACTTACATATAATTTAATGAACATTAAGGGTGTCTGGCAAGGGGTTGCCACTATAGTACTTAAGTGTCTGGCAATTAATGACGTGATATTTAATGATATTCTGAAGGTAATTTAAAAAAATCACACTTTATAATTTGACGAAATTAGATCAGTATTTTACACCCCTTTAATACCGTTTACCTGCCAAAGCCAGGGTAACCCAAATCTCATAATGGTCCATCGTTCTTACCTGTGTTGGGAGCATGTGTAGACAAGTTTTCAGCTTTTATGAAATAACGAAGGTCTGGGGTTCACGGGCTCTTAGACTAGAACGTTGTGTTTATTTCAGTAATAAGATAGAAAATCAATTATAAATTCGACCACAAGTGAAAAGTTTTCACTAATTTATTCACGCAATATGGGAGATAATGCAAAGGAAAAAAAACAAAATAAGAAGAGAATTACAATGACGCGAATGCAAAAAGGGAAGTCTCAAATCGAAATAAAAGATTGCATGTAGTGCAGTAAATATATCGTTTATTTGTCAAAAAATTTGCTACAGAAATTTTACTTGATAAATCAGTAGGGGGACATAAAAAAATGTTAATGCCAAATTTCCGAAGTGATCCCCCTGGTTTTGAGAAAATCCAAAAACATTTTGACATGCATTTTTCTCGGAATGCATGGGTTTTAGAGAAATGTTTATTCAACAAAAAATGTAAAGGACATTGTTATCCATATTTTATCTCATTGGAGCGAAGTCATCCGACTTGAAATACAAAAAGTAGTTGCCGCTAAAATATCAAAAAAGTGGTTTTCATTCTTAAAATTTAGGTGGAGCCTTGAGGATGAAGGAACTTTTCGCCTAAAATATTTTCAAGTCGACAGTGATGCCACGTCTATCTCAAACGCATATCAACTTTCTTATTTCAAATGGAACTAAATATATTTTTATTTATGTATTGAGTCAATACCAAATTTGCATTATAACAAAAAAATTCTCTGCCATGCTCTGTTGCCAAGTTTGCACAAGTTCTTGAAATTTTTGACATCTGCATTGCCTGTTTGGAAATGCAATATCTCGATTTTTTTCTATGCGAACAGAACCAACTCAACAGTCTCATAATTATTGAGAATCTGTGAATTCATGTGATACATTCAGTATTTTGATATATCTTAAGGTTTCTCGAAGATTTTGCTCCGAAAATGTGGAACTTAAAATTGACTCATTTTGAGATTTTCAATTGCAACTCCATATTTATTTTACAGCATTCGATTCGAAATATTCAAGTTTGCGCATCATTTTACCCCTTCCAAATACCAAATTTTGTATTGATTAAACATGTGGTTTCGAAAAAATTGAGAAAATAGTTATAAAGGCAAAAATTACCTCCATCAATTGAAGTTGTAGAATTTCTTAAATATTTCCTCTTTGCAGCAAATTTGAAATGAGCTGCGCCCATCACAACGTTACGTAGTTTATTCCAAAGTAACTGACTAGAAGTGGAGTGTGCAGGCCATTCTGCCTCCAAAACGCATCTGTTGTACAACCTAAAACGGGAGAAATTAATGTAAGGAAACCCACAACTATACCTTTTCAACTTCAAATTGAGACTAATCACAGTCAAATTGGGATTAAACAAATTCAAAATGACATTACATTACAATGGTACTAATCAATATCATATTGGGAACTGACATTTCCACTCGACTTTGATATACTCCAAAAATATTGTCAAATAATAAAGGTATTCATCAGATCATTTTGTGTGTTTTGTATATAACTATAGGCGTTTTCGAAAACTTACTCAGGGTTATTAACTCAATCCATTTGGTCACGTGACAGATCTACTCGGATCACGGAACCGGGTTCTGAGTATACAACCACATCAGGTTTAGGATTTAGTGTCAGACGTGTTATTTTGAGTAAAGAATTTGTTTTTTCTGTTCCAGTTTATTTTCGGATTGTCTCTAGCTTTGTTTGCATTAATTGGCTTTTGTGAAATCTTTCTTATAATTTCTGGTGTGCCCTCCAATGTTTAATGTTATCTTAGAGTAACGTTAAAGAAATAAAGAAAGCTGTAGCTTGGCACAGAAAAAACTGTATACAAAGTTATGAAGAAGTTGTTTCACATTATTTTCTTGGCTCATGGAACCACACATTTTACATTGAGCCAAGTTCTCTTCTCTTTCCATAATTTTAGGAATATAATATATGAAATTACTAGGAGTAGAAAACTAATTCCCGCCTCTTTTAAATACAAAATTAAACTGCAGTGCGCATGCGGTGACTGTATAACCATGCTCTCGAGTAGGGTTTCGATAAATCAACCTGGGTCAGTGATCGAGTTAATAGCACCGTACTTTCCGAACACGGGTTGGATGTTCGGGTTAGGTAAACGAACGCGAAGGTTAGGGATCGAGTTAACCCGAGTAAGTATCCGAAAAGGCTTTATGTCGCGTTACATAAAAGGATCGGAAGCAGCGAATTTTTGAAAGAATATTTTATGCTGTCTACAAATATTTTTGACAATGTGAAGGTTGTTTTTGTAGATGCGAAAGATTTAAGATCATTTAATAGAAAAAAGTTCCAACAAATGTAGGTCCAGAAATGCATTGTTTTCAAGATACAGGGTGTTGAAATTTCACTTAAAAACTGATTAGTCCCATTTGGAATGTGTTCATTCTCAATTCGATTATGTTTACTATTTTCAATTTGCTTATTCTAATTTTGAATCTGTTTAATCCCAATTCGATTGTGTTTACCATTTTAAAGTTGCTTAGTGTCATTTTGTATTTGTTTGGTCCCAATATGAATGTGATTAGTCCCAATTTGAAGTCGAAAAGCATATACTTATAAACTTCTATACCGCTAACATGAATCTACTTCTCTATTTTCTATTGAAGCAGCGATCATGTGGTACAATAGCCCTATGAATTCACTGCGCAGGCGCCAAAACATAACATTTAATAGTTTGAAGTATGACTTGTCAAATGAAAATAACTGAAAATCATAACCTCAATTTTTGCCGACCCCCGGTGGCTCAGAGGTAGCGCTCTGGCCTGTGGTGCCGGTGGTCCCGGGTTCGAATCCCGGCGAGGGCATGGATGGTTGTATATGTCCTGTTAGTTAAGAATAAAAAGTTTGATGTACTATGTAGTATGAATGAACTATAAGTGTCAGTTGCAGGAACGTCCATTAAAATTGAAGGTCCATTAAACTCTTACACCCCGATTACACTCAGCCCACTTCCACGGCATGTAGCAGGGAAGTGGGCAGCGGCTGAATGTAATCACTATACTTCCTGCTGCATGCCGCGAATCCTCGTGCTGCCTCATGCTCCCCGAATTGGCGGTTTTTCGGAAGGAAGTCAAAGGCACTGGCAATACGGGCGCAGTGTGTGATTACATTCAGCTAGGTTGCTGTTGCTGCGTTGAGAAAAGATCGCCCTGCGCTCTCTCGAAATTTAATAATTTTAACGAAAATATTGTTTTTATTATTATCGAAAAAATGTCCACGATGAAATGAAAATAAAAAAACTATGAATCGCTCTTGATAATATATTTTCTGGTTTTTTTATTCAATTTTAATTGTTAAAGTGAGAATTATATTTACGTTTTTTATCTGTATTTGTTGCCTGGATAAGATCTCTGGGAACAATGTTAATAGCTCTGCACACTTCAGGAACAATTATTGAGATAATTTATTCTGAAACTTTAAATAGATAGTATAAACTTCTATAACTATCCCCTGTTGCCAAGAATCGCAGAGTTATCGCCAATCTAAATTTTGGGGGAATTGCCATTCTCAATCTCGTATCTTCTTTTTTTATCATCGGTTGAATTTTGTTCAAGAGAAATCAAAAATCATTTCAGTCATTTCATTCAGAAAACTTTCTATCCCATTTTTGTATACGAAACATCGAATAATTGTAAATTGTAGTCTCAAATTGGAATAATATAATAGTATTTAGAACTATTTTTGTTTGAATTGATAGAAAAAGGGTAAATTGATACTGAGGGACTAACTCTTTTTTCTCTACATGTTTTCAAGACACCCACATATTCATACAAATCAACGAGACAAAGCGCTGAGGCTGCAATTTCTTCGTCCGTCATTGCCGAACCGTGGTCACGAGAGCAATGCTGCGGCTGAGTGTAAATGCACACTGCCTTCGAAACTGCTGCAGAAGTATTTCGGGAATTATTGCCGACAACGCGAGTGGCAGTGAGGAGGGCTGAGTGTAATTGAGGCATTAAACCTCCATTATTACAAAGAACTTATGAAGGATTAAGGGTTAATGGACGTTCCTGCAACTGAGCATATGTTAACGACGAAGATTCAAAACATTGAGATTGGGTACATAGCCTCAGTGAGCTTAGCCCATTAAAAGAGAAAGTGAGTGAGTGATAACCTCAATTTTTCAAGTCTTGTCAAATTTCGAGTTTGCACATGCGCAGATGATTGAAGGGGCCATCGGAAATGGCAACTAGATTGCTTCAACTTTTATTTCATGTTAGCAGTATAGTTTTATAGGTATACAGGTTTGGAAATTCACATCTGAAATATACGATATACAATGCATCAGACAGAGAATTCTTCCCTCCAGTTGCACAGATGAATAGTCGAGACAATCACTTGCTGTAACACACTGAATTCAGTTGTCTTACTTCATTATTCTAGTCTTGTCTCTCTCTTATCGTTTAGAGGAGCGTAATTCTTTAGTATGGTAGGCAACAGTAAACACTTGAATCAAGAATTACGGGCAGCCTGACAAATTAAAAATTCTATTCGTGTAGTGCGGGTTCCCTACCATACTGCGATAAGAGAGAGACAAAACTAGATTATTGCAGTAAGACAGTTGAATTCATTCAGTTATCGCACTTGATTATCTCGCCTATTCATCTGTGCAACTGGAGGGAAGAATTCTCTGTCTGATGCCTTGTATATCGTATGTTTTCGATGTGAATTTCCAAATCGGTATGTCGAAAAGGTATAGTTTTCAACTCACCCATAAGTTAAAGCATTCGGTTGCAAACCAAATTTTTTCATCAACACTAAAAGTTTAACCGCTAGAAGGGGTCTTGAATGTTCCCCGCAAAGTTGTATCATGAGTCTATAGCAAATTTCATCACATGCCAAGCGTGAGTAAGTAGCTCTAACAAGAAGCTCGTAGGCTTGTTGCAGAACTATTTCTCTTTAGTCGGATTCAAAGCCAACACGCTTGGCAACATCATGAAGTACAGGGTATGACATGTACCACATAAACATTTTGCCCAAAGATCTGGGGACCTGGAACATTTCCTGAAAGAAAACGTTCGGTTACAATCCACAAGAATGTGTGTCATTATACGCTAGTATAAGCTTTACTTTATCCACGACTACTGAATATATTTCTTGAAGATTTTAACATTTGGCGACCGCGACAAGACCCTTCTTTTACAAGGGTGAAAAAGTCAATTTGACACATGAGAAAATTTGGAAAACTGGTCATTGTATATTTTGTAAGGAGAAAAGCTTTAATTGATATAATACAAGTAGATTTGGCCCTTGATTGACAAGGTATACCCATATTTGTTAGTTGGAGTACTTTAGACTACTGAAGAAATACCAATTTGAAGAATATTATATCAAAGCTAAACCTATGAAGCATCTGACAGCAGTGATTAATGGGTATTATTAAGGCCGAGCACAGAGACGAACAAAGGACCGATTTTTACAATAGTCGTGGATCAAAGATTATATGTATAGTATAAAGATCGGAAACGACACGACTACAGTGTATGAGAGCCATCTCTGGGTCAAATGTGAACTAATGTCACTATAGAAGGGTTAAAATTCTGGTTCTATGATTAAAAGTTTCGAAATCAATATACATGGGAAATGTCATTGATATAAAAAAGTGCCAATCAATTCGTTTGCACAAATATTATTTCACTTCGAACGGCTTTTGCCGTTAGTGTCGTCTCGAAAAAGTGGAAAAAATATGAGTTTGTACCCTTCAGTAATGCTGATTACGAACGAGATAGTGAAACTGGATGGTCAACTGGTGTTTTGGATGTATGCAGGTAAAGCTATATCTTGTCTTGATCAACGTCAAACATCTGTTGCTATTTCCACGATAGAGGTAGAAATAGTGGCTGATAGTGAAGCTGCACGGAAAATGAAATGGTTTAAGTGACTATTCAGGAAAATTTTTCCGTCAATTCAAACAGTGATGGTGGACAACGAAGCTGCAATTGAACTGAGCCAGAAACTGGAATTCCACAGACGCACTAAGTATATTCATATTCTATCCATGTAAAATCTTAGAATAATACCCTAATATTTCTGTAATAACTTCTATAAATGCATAATAAAATATTACACATGAAATACTGAATTTTATTGAAAATTATGGATTTAAAATATAAAAATGAAACATCCTGAAGGGAATACGAATTTCGCATAAATTCTTATTACAGTTTTCTTTATATAATTTCTAATCAAAATTGTATATAAAAATGGAAGCAAGCCCTGAGCAGGAGCTTCTGAGCGCTCGTTCTCTGGTGGAGCAATAGGACTATCATCTCAAAATTCTGTATATGACTTGAAATTGATACTTTATATATAAACAATTAAAAAAATTCAATTCTATGGTCACACTTGAAAATTAAAATAATTAAATTTTATGGTTCTGATGATGCGATCCTCTTGAAATTTGGCATGAACATTCAGTATATCAATCTTTATACCAGGAATAAATTTCACTCAATTCAGATATCTTGTTATGAAAATATAATTTTTTTTTCAATATTCAAATTGAATTTCTATAGTTCGGATGATGCGATGATCTTCAAATTTTGCACAAACATTCAATATATAAATCTCAATTCCAAAAATAAATTTCATTTGATTCGGATATCTTATTATGGAAATATAAAGAGTCTTTCCTTTAATATTCCAATTGGAATTTCTATGGTTCTGATGATGCTATCCTCTTGAAATTTTGCATGAACAATCAGTGTGTCAGTCTTCACTCACAGAATGAATTTCAGTTAAATCGGAAGGTTCGTTATGGAAATAAAAAATTCTTCTTTTCAATATTCCAATTGAATTTTCTATGGTTCTGTTAACACTATGGCAACAAAATTTTGCAAGAGGCTTACTATGAACATCTGGCACGTTGCTGCAATATTTCATTCCGTTTGCTTTCGTTTTGTGTGAAATATTGAGTAACAAAATTTTGAATGGCCACTTTTTATGGAACACCCTGTACGATTTTTCTGGTTAACGAACTTAACCGAGCTATTTGGGAGCTGAACACACCCTGAAAATTTCAAGTCTCTAGGACAATCCGTTCGAGGGTTATTGTGCTCATGGACGGACGGCCGGCCGGACGGCCGGCCCTACAGAATTTGATTTGACCTCATATTTTCCATCAGGGGGTCGAACCCTATCGTTTGAGACCATTTTCGGCTCAAAATTCGAAAATTACAGACATTTGGGCAAAACGATATAGCACTCGTCTAAGTAGAACGAGCGCTCAAAAAATTGATCTTCAGTGCCATCTCTGGGTCAAATGTGAACTAAAAAATGTAGTCGTTTTTAGTACTACGAATGCAGGGCCGTTTCCTATATTTCTATACTCTATAATCTATGGTCGTGGATAAAACTATTCATGAATTAACCAAAATTGTGGTATGGCACATGACATGTATGGTTTTATATTTACCTTGCGAATTTCTGCGCAGTTTTGATTTCGTGGTGCGTTCTCCTTGCCATCGGGGATCCAGGTAAAAATGAGTTATTGTTTAGAGCTGAAGAAAAATGATTTTTCTTTGTTTTGCATTAGTGTGGGGTTCAAAGTGAAACTTTTGTAAACTATTGGCGCACCTGAAAAAAAACATAATTTTTTGTTAAATGCGGTGGAGGCCCCATTAACCAGGCTAATTGTTGTCTAAGGTATTCGGCTATCCATTCGAAAGTTATCGTGCTAACGGCCGGGCGGCTCAACGGACAGAAATGAATTTGACCACGAATTCGTCATCAGGGAGTCGAACCCTGTCGTTTGAGACCATTTACAGACATTTGGGCAAAACGATATAGCAGCTTCTAATGTCTTTGGATGAATTAGGTACTTACTCAAAGTTGGTTCTGGTGGAAGTATAAAATTTTGTTTTATCACTTTTCACCACACCATCATGCTCTATCAGTTTAACATCCATCTCTTCGCTCATCAGTTCTATACATTCATCGAAAAATGAAATCCTTGATCGTCATCCACAAAACTTCTCTCCTCTATGAAACGACTGAACATTTGCGTCTTGACAAGTAAACTGAAAAATTTTTGATTCGACTTGTCTCTGCTCTTAAGAAAATCTGTCAGTTGAAATAGAGCTTCTGTATCAGTTGTACCAATCGTAGAGCTTTCGTAATTGGAAGAAGATGCTGTTTATATCCTTTCAAAATTAGCACCATGAATTTCAGGAATGCTTCCATAATTTCAAATTCTAAAGCTTGCTGCAATATATAATATTTCATAATTTCATAGTTTATGTTGACAAAATCAAAAGAAAAGTGAAATTAAATTCAACACCTATTCACGAAGGTTGAGCCGTCGGTTAGCCATGACAATTTGACATATTCCACTGTGTATATTAAAATTTTAGGTTATTTTGTTTATTTTCTTGTCAGATTGATACGCAATGTTGTCAATATTGCATAGAGTTCTCTTATATCTCGAAAGCTCGTCGGACGAGGCCAGGTACATTCGGCAACTTTGACTTTATTTTACGTTATGACAGCAAATACTGCCAACTTCAAATAAATAAACAAAAGCCTACTATGCGCTCAAACCTTCGTGAACGAACTTTATACTCCGTTCACATATTATTGAGCGCAAAGTTGGCGTTTGTTTATTTATCTGAGATTGGCAGTATTGGCTGTCATAACGATGAACAAAGTCAACGTTGCCGAATGTACCCGACCTCTTCCGACGAGCTTTAGAGTTTTCAGGGAACTCTATGTTTTATTGACAACATTGCGTATCAATCTGACAGGAAAATAAACAACATAACCTAAAAATTCAATATACAGAGTGGAATATACCAAATTGTCATGGCCAACCGACGGCTCAAACTTTCGTGAACGGACTATAAGTTGAACCATTTTGAGGACATACTCCAAAATACTATTCAAAGATTTCAGTAAGATACAACACGGACTTACTTCTCTTTGCGCTTCAGAAACTCAGTTTCAATATTTTCATCTGGTGTATGTTCATTACTTTCTGTGTGTAATCTCAAACGATGGTATATTGCCTCCAATGTTGCTTTCAAACATTTAGCAGCTCTCTTGGTAACAACTTCACAGATAACAACTGTCTTTGATGTTCTGCTACCTGAACAAAACAGTTTTTCAGCAACGTCTCCATACAATATAATGTTATTAATTTCGAGCAATGAGAGATGATAACCCTTCAATAGGGTTCTTAAGCGGTCTTAAAAGAACAGGACATTCGAAAAATCATCACTTGGAACGCCAGACCTGGTTTACAACACTCTCCTGGTTCAAGCGCAAGAATTGAGGTTTTTGTATCTTAATATTGAAGGTATTTATTCGAATAGTTTTAAGTTTCAATTTGTAAAAACGACGGGACAGGGTTTTTTCTACTGAGGTTTTTCCCTGTGTGTGTGGTATCATACGGTGATAAATGTTTTAGCCCCAAAAAAACTCAACAGTTTCTCTTGATCTCCTTCATTGTAATACAGTAGAGACTCGATAATCCGGAGAACGATAATCCGGATATTTCACTAGTCCGGATTGACGTCAAAGTTGTACTATGTTCTTATAATCCGGATTGCAACACTCAATAATCCGAATTTCCGATCGTTGGATGCGTGGTTTTCGGTTCTAACTAGTCTAGGTATTTTTATTATATTGACATTCGTTGGGTGCAGAATGGTGAAGCAGAGCATGTTATACTTTGTCTATCAAACAAAAAAAATGAGATTTTAGACAATAATAATCAATTAGTGGAAATGCAATGTTTCTACCTCCGAATTGTTGAGCTCTGATGCAGCCTTGGTTCAAAATGCTGTCAAATTAACAAAACTGAAATACCGAAAGGCCTTTAACAGGTTCAGCGCCATGGCGGACACCGGTGTCCGCTACGTTTCTAGCCACTACGGCCATGGCGGACACCGGTGTCCGCCCCAAAACCCTGAATATGTTTGTCCCGCCTGGCCAAGCGGACGAGATATTAAAATATTTAACATAGTAGTGTGTCCGCTACGGCCTTCCTCTACCAGAAAGTGTAACCAGGTTGTTTGGAACGTGACCTGTTTTCGCATGTTGAACAACATATGAATAAAAAATTAAACATATGTTATTTGACAAAACAATTTATTCATCATTTACTATAATATACTAACGGTCTATCGGCTAACTTCCTAACAGTGTGGCTTCCATTTTCCCTTTCAGTCCTCCCACAAAATTTTCATCAAATGCAAATGATTGCCTTTTTGAGGCCCCCAAACGGATGCATTTAGATCCTGTAATGTTTAATTGATCTGATCGTTTGCAGGTTCTGTCATATTTACAATTGATTGATAGTTTTCTTGTTGATACTTGCTGAATCGACGGCGGACATAGGGGCATGTCATGGCGCTCAGCGGACACTGGTGTCCGCTTTTAATTTTTTGTATTTCTAGAGCTCATTTTAATTTTGGATCGAACAACTGTTATTAAATCAACTTATATATAAGAAATCGTGAAAAAAAACATGATGGCCCAGGAGGAAATTTATTTCGAAATACCTCAGCGCTGAACCTGTTAAGCAAAATATTGTTAGATACTCGAAGACGGAGATGGAAAATACATTCAGATCATAAATCAATCCGATGCAGTTCTTTTAACTCCATAATTCATGGCAATTACTGAAATGCAGCTACTGAAAGATATCTTTAAGCATTCTGTTTCTCTTAAAGTGAAAAATTACGAAAATATCTGTTTATTTCAAATAATGTATAGTCCGTTCACGAAAGGTTGAGAGCATAGTAGGCGTTTCTTTATTTATCTGAAGTTGGCAGTATTTACTGTCATAAAGTAAAATAAAGTCAACGTTGCCGAATGTACTCGGCCTCGTCCGACGAGCTTGCGAGTTATCATAGAACTCTATGCAATATTGACAACATTGCGTATCAATCTGACAAGAAAATAAAGAACATAACCTAAAATTTTAATATAAACAGTGGAATATGCCAAACTTCCATGGCCAACCGACGGCTCAACCTTTCGTGAACGGAGTATATTTGTTTTGTGATTTCGACAATAAAGCCTATATTTATCACAATCGTTTATTCAATTGCATCTCTAATAAATTTTAAGACGCGATATTCCGGATTTCTTATTAATCCGGAATGGCCCTAGCATTAATTGATTCGGATTATCGAGTCTCTACTGTATTTTACTTTTCTTCAATACAGGGTGTACCGAAATGAATGCAACAAAATTTAACTAGTGATTGCAGAGAAGAAATTAGCCGACCCGTATTTTTCATTTTTGCTTGATGGCATGCCATTTCGGAATTACAGCCTCCGGAATTTCGCCTGAAATGAAATTCTTTCTCCCATAGCTTAGACCTTGGCTATGCTTAAATCGCAAATTACTTAATTACTGCGACGATCTTCCTTTTCTAGTTTTTCGTTCCATTTGTAATTGTGGTTTATTTACCATCTGTCATAAACATATGCTTCAAATCAAACACTAAAAACTATTCAACGCAACTCAGGAACAACGTTCGGTTATTATTACTATCAAGTCAATTATTATTATCAATACCATTAATCATAGACTTCAAATGGCGATACTAACAAAATTTTATGACCAGCGAAAACAAAACATACTATAGAGATTTTCTTCAAATTGTTTAATGAAATATAGGTACCAAGTATGAGTCGAAAATAGTTAACTACAGTTTGGCAGTTCAAATGGTTGTTTCAAAAATTTAACTTAGTGTAGAAGTTGGAGAGAAGAAAACCCACTCACCCTCCAAAACTTCAAAAACCTTCTCCATTAAGACTAAAAAAAAATCTGCAAAAACTATAGCCTATTAGGACGACAAAAGGCTCAGGAAAATAATACAGTGGAACTTCCCTATAACGAAAATCTGTATAACGAATTTCGTACAAGACATTGCACCTTAAATCCAAATTCCATGTTAAAAACACCCTCTGAAACGAAGTCAATTCTCTCTATAACGAAGGTGTAAGGGTGGGTTTTTTCCGAAATTTTTCTGGACGTACGTAGTAAATCCCGACCTTAAACTAAATCATTACGGAGGACATAGAGATCCTTCTGAAACAGTTTTTAATACACCCCTGGCTGTTTGGTTTCAATCTAACCATTTTGCTAGTGTGAAAAGTTGGGCGAAAATGTCTAAAAGCAAGTGGTCAAGTTTGAATGATAAACTTAATATTATCAGTGAAGTCGACCGCGACTTTGCAGACTATAGAAACAAATTTTCTGTATAACGAATTTTTTTTGCGGATTTAGCGCTTTCGTTATAGGGAAGATCCACTGTATTGTATTTTTATTTCTTTCTTCCTAAAATTAAATTGAAACTTTCATAACTAGAAAGGCGTTACATTTACTTACTGTTATGATATTTGTGTCAAGATCAACACAGCTCACATCAGGTGGGGGATCATGGAAATCAAAGAACCTTGAATCCACCCCAACCAAAAATGGTAACGGAGCATGTAGAACCTCTACCAATCCTGAGAAAAAATGTTAAATTCATATTACTATTAGCTCTTTTGAAAATCTTAATATTTTCGTACTTTTTTCCTAAACCAGTGACAATTTAAGGCGAATTTCGGCGATGTAACCACAGCTGTGTAATTGACAGTTGATATAGTTCGTTCACGAAATTTGAGCGCATAGTAAGCGTTTGTTTATTTATCTGAGATTGGCAGTATTCGCTGCCATAACGATGAACAAAGGCAATATATAGTAGGGTGACCCATAGACTTATAAAAGAATGGACAGGACGTGTGAGAGAGAACATTGACTTCAGAATAGGATAGAGTAATATTAGTGCGAAGCACAGAACATATAATAAAAACATTGAATCGCATTAGATATTTTTATGTTCTGTCAGTTTTTCAACATTATGACAGAGAGATACTGTGAAGGATGGAGTAATATTAGTTTAGTTCAGTCTATGCACCACACTAATATTACTCCATCCTTCACAGTATCTCTCTCTCTTATGTTGGAATCACGAAACGTTGAGTAAAAGTCAAGTGACGCCCTGTCCATTCTTTTCTATGTCTATGGGGTGACCAGACGTCCGTCATTCGTACGAGGAGTCCGTCATTGATAAGCGTCCGTCAAAACTCAAAAAATCTTGAATTTATACACAAATCATGTTGAGATCGTCGAAAAAATCTTGTAATAATCTTTGGTGGACCAAAAAAAAAAAAAAAGGTCGTCAATACCCATGTAATAATCTTTGGTGAACCAAACAAAAAAAAAAACAACGATAGATCTGGTCAGCCTAATATATAGTCCGTTCATGAAAGGTTGAGCCGTCGGTTGGCCATGGAAATTTGACATATTCCACCGTGTATAATACTGACAAATACTGCCAACTTTAGATAAATTAACAAATGCCTACTATGCGCTTAAACTTTCGTGACCGGACTATAGCACATATATTCCGTACACGAAAGTTTGTTTATTTATATGAAGTTGGCAGTGTCATAACGTAAAATAAAGTCAGCGTTTCCGAATGTACCCGATCTCGTCCGACGAGCTTGCGAATTATCAGAGAACTCTATGCAATATTGACACCATTGCGTATCAATCCGACAAGAAAATGAACAACATAACCTATAATTCTAATATACACAGTGGAATATGCGAAATTTCCATGGCCAACCGACGGCTCAAAGTAACGGTTTGGCATTACCCTACACAAGAGCAGGGTCGTTCAAACCGCTAGAGTCACCGCATGCGTACTGTAGTTAAATTTTGTATTTGAAAAAGGCGAGAAGAAGTCTTATACTCTTTTCTTAGTTATTTCATATATTCTATCACTAACAATTATGAAAAGAGAAGAAAATTTGGCTCAATGTAAAATGTGTGGATCCATGAGCCGAGAAAATAATGTGCTTCTTCATAACTTTGTATGCAGATCTTTCTGCCTTGAAGCTAACGCTTTCTTTACTTCTTTAACATAGGTACTCAAAGATAACATTATACATGGGAGGGCAGTGGCGTAAATAACACCCCCGCAGCCCCGCCGTGCGGGGGGGCGCAGCAGTCCGAGGGGCGCCGGAGGTTCGTATCTAAGGTGTTGGAGTGGAGGGGAGGGGCGCACCTAGTCAGCTGGCGGGGGGGCGCTCCATGGTTTAGTTACGCCACTGTGGGAGGGCACACCAGAAATTAAAAGAAAGATTTCACAGAAGCCAATAAATCCAAGCAAGACTAGAAACAATCTGAAAATAAACTGGGACTGAAAAAATTAATTCTTTTCTCTTTTAGCATAGGTACTCAAAAATAACATTAAACATAGAAGGGCACACCAGAAATTATAAGAAAGATTTTACAAAGACCAATAATTGCACGTAAAGCTATAGTCCGTTCACGAAAGTTTGGGCGCAAAGTAGGCGTTTGTTTATTTATCTGAAGTTGGCAGTATTTGCTGTCATAATGTAAAATAAAGTTGTACCCGGCCTCGTCCGACAAGTTTAGAGTTATCAGAGAACTCTATGCAATATTGACAACATTGCGTATCAATCTGACAAGAAAATAAATAAAATAACCTAAAATTTTAATATACGCAGTGAAATATGCCAAATTGTCATGACCAACCGACAGCTCCAACTTTCGTGAACGAACTATACAGACAATCTGAAAATAATCTGGGACTGAAAAAATAAATCCATAAAATATTAGGCTATGTTATTGATACGACTTAGATCCTGGTTTCGTGTTATGAGTAGATCTGTCATGTGACCCAATGGATCGAGTTAGTAACCCTGAGTAATTTTGCGAAAACGTCTATCATGAAAAGAATCGAAATAAATAAATCAAGAAAATTTTTGGTCATCTTACCTAAAGGACAAAGTGGTATGTAAGGGCACTGCCATTTAAATGGAAAAAGAAGAGAAGAAACAGCCTCTGCCACTGATGTTAAAGTATCAGGTCTCAGTGAATGTATCAATATTTTTTGCTCTGTTAAGATCAATAATAACACCTGAAGACAGTTTTCAGGACCTAAATTTGCAAGTAACTCCCTGAATTTTGCTGCGCTTCTTGGCAATGGCAAATCTTCTGGTTGTGTGAAAATCGCTTTATCAAATGGATGCTGCATAGATAGCTGAAGTAAAGTTCTTGTTTGGGAAAAGGAACTTCATCAATAAGTTGGACAATATAAGATTCGATAGGCACTAATTGAGGTTTATTTCCACATACAACATCCTGCAAAAGATTTATTCAATTAGCAAAGAAAATACCGCTTGTTCATTGACACAAAAAGGAATTAATGAATGACTGGTATAAGAAAATCCAATATTTTTTAATGATAGCATATATAGTCCGTTCACGAAAGGTTGAGCCGTCGGTTGGCCATGGAAATTTGGCATATTCCACTGTGTATATTAAATTTTAGGTTATGTTCTCTATTTACTTGTCAGATTGATACGCAATGTTGTCAATAGGTCATAGAATTGTATGATAACTCGCAAGCACGTCAAACGAGGCCGGGTACATTCGGCAACGTTGAATTTATTTTACGTTGTGACAGCAAACACTGCCAACTTCAGAGAAATAAAAAAACGCCTACTAGGTGCTCAAACTTTCGTGAATGGACCATATACTCCGTTCAAGAAATGTTGAGCACATAGTAGGCGTTTCTTTATTTATCTAAAGTTGGCAGTATTTGCTGTCATAACGTAAAATAAATTCAATGTTGCCGAATGTACCCGGCCTTGTCCGACGAGCTTGCGAGTTATAAGACAACTCTATGCAATATTGACAACATTGCGTATCAATCTGACAAGAAAGTAAACATCATAACCTAAAATTTTAATATACACAGTGGAATATGTCAAATTATCATGGCCAACCGAAGGCTCAACCTTTCGTGAACGGACTATAGCTACAAAACTATGAATGGTAGGTACTCACATATAAAAAATACAACCATCCCATAAATGTGTCAGAAAATGGCCAATGGGAAAGTATACAGATACTTTTATTCACATTTAGAATTTTGTCAGAATCATCTTCATATTCAAGATTCTCCTTTTGTTCTTCTGTTAACTGATTTTTAGGAAACTCTTCATAGAAAGTGATGGCAGAACCATATACTTTAAATTTGGCATCAGAAACAGTCAATACAAAACTACTGAAGACAGGTTTAGGACGGGCTGCTTCTTTTGGCCACACCTCTAATGTGGCCCCCATTGGTAAACAGAACAAAGGCACAGAATTGGGAAAAGGAAAATCACTCAAATCTCTCATTGGATATCTTGAAAAGAAAAATAAATCAAAAGAATATGTATATCATTCCCAAATAGTTATATACCAACCTGGACAGAATTTCTGGCTTATAAGTAATGGACTTTGCTTTGTTCATAGACTTCTATAGCATAAAAAAACATCACTACCTACTATACCCTTATTTAGATTCTTATTTATACAACAGAAGGCATGTGGTGGAGATTCTCCCTTACTGGCTATGACAACACATATATCCGTAACGACTAGAGCATTACATGGCATAGTTGGAAGGCCCCTCCTATATGTTATAAATATTCGAGAAGTTGAGTTATTTACGTTAGCAACATTACCTCCCACGCTTTCTTTAACTATTTCTGCATCAGACATTAAGTATTCCTTTCCCTCATACATTATACCTGAAATATTTCATGTATTATATAGGGTTCAGACTTTAATTCTATTTCAATTGTTAAGTATATATTTAATTCATATATCAGTACCAATGTCAACTAGAGGTGGCTTTTCAGTTCCTCGTTTGTAGCAAATATAAGATTCGTTTGTTCTTAAACTTCCATGATTTAAATCAGCATTCAATCCTGTAGGTGTATGATTAATAATTTCCCAACCTTCTGGTAATTTTTCATGCAATGTAGGAAATATCACCCCGATTTCAATAATTGGAGTTTGGCCTTGTCTTGTCTTTGGCTGTCCTTCTGTTATAAAATTGCTGTCCAATAATTCGGGTTCATTAGGTAATCCAGCAACAACGAAGTAATCAGCAACTTTTTTTCCTCCATTTTAACCAAAAAATTGTTCTCCTTAGTTCACCAGAAATTAAAATAGGTAATTTACAAGTACTGAAACATTCTTCTGCTTATAAAATTCTCCTGTGTTTTTATTTTCTTTTTCACAACCAAATTCATTAATTTTTTTATGACACTGACATTTGACAATTTTGACATTTATATTGAAAAAATCATAGATTATAGAGTATACCTTAGATTATTCATAACAAGATGGAGCAATCCCTTACTAGATGAACTGAATGTTTTGTTCCCATAATAAACACTGTTTGTTTACAAACAAAGTGTGTTGTCGTAAATAGAAGTCAGTGGCGTGGATCTAAAAATTTGTTGAGAATAGAAATAAATCCTTCAAAGGTTATCGAATCTTTAATTATTATTTCATTGGATGCATAATTAATGTTATTATTTTTATGAATTTTGTTAACCTTCCCGATGTTTTCATCTTATTCTAAATCATTGATATACGCAGAATTTTATAGTGCGGTCATATTTTCGATTCGAAAAAAAATTCAATATGAAAAGAGATTTGAAATAGCAAATATGATATTCAAATATTGTTGTTCTGGTTTTAATAATTACAAATACTTATACAATTGAATGTTATATCATTATCAATGATCTTATTAACAATCCTATTATATCGAATACATCTATTCAGGTCACTTTTCAGTAAGGCTGCATGGTACGTTATTACCATACAAGATGATGCTGTATCTAAATTTGGATTTTAACACAGCTTGATATCTTGTTCCGAGTTGAGTCCAGATTTTTATTGGGGACCACCATGTTATTACAAATGCAGCTCATTTGACTGCAAAGGTTTGAAATTTAAGGATATTACACCTGAATACTATGTTAAATTGAATAACAAAAATAACAATAAATTTATTGATCCAGTTCGACATGAAAATGTATTAGATAGGTCAGTTTTACATCAAGTGTGAAGTATAATCATATCAGTTCTCATTAATGCTGCAATAGGCCTTACTTACTTAATGAAACCTTGTCCATCCATTACCTGCACCTTTGAAGGCAAATGATAGTATGAATGTATAGTTTTGTTCCACTATATAAGATAGATGATTGGAATTTTGTCAGTTTTGCAATGGAATGGACGGGGCATCAGTATTTATAGTGGAATAGCAATTGAAACTTGAAAGCCTGCATAATCAGGATTGATTATCAAGCAAGGATGTATTAATAACTTCCATAAAAAATAACATGTAACATAAAATAAATGATTTTTACAATAATGATTTGAAGAAATATGATAGGTAACTAAAATATACTGATAATCTATTCTTCAGAAATGTTTATAATAAATAACTAAGAATCCATATCTACTACTGCTATAGTCCTTGGTAATTGAATCCAAACAGGATCGAAAAGTACACGATCAAAAAAGAGTGTTTTATACACCCTGATCACCCTAAAACTTAAAACTAACAATTGTAAAGATAAAAAAAAACTTATTGATTTTGATACAAAATCAGATGTGTGAGCATACTTCTAAGTCGATTCACCACTTGATCGCTCATTTTCCTTGTCTCGTGGTGAATTCTTATAGTGAAATATCTTTACAATATTAGTTTTATCAAAGGCAATTCTTGACTTTCTAAAACCCCTTCATCACATACGTGATTGTCAAAAGCATTTAAAAAGTCATACAATTATGAATCAACTTATTGATTAAATTTTCAGATCTTATACTCATAATATTAGAGTTATTAGAAATCATTTATATTGTTTATTTCTGCTTGTGTGCATATCTTAATGACAAATTTGGATGCCTTGAATAAATTGCCATAAGTTTTTTTTCTGTAAAAATGAATATGTTTCGCAAGTCTCCAACATATCAAGACATTTTGAGCAAGTGCTACATTCCCTTACATAATTATAGGCCCTATGCGAATAAAAATGAAATGATAGGACCAATGCTCGTAGAGAAGGTGTAAATTATCGGATATAAGGTTCATTTCCCTCAAATTATTCAGTAGTCCTGAGATATCTGCAATTTCTGTTGCAGTCTCCTGTTCTTCATCCTCAATGCTTTCAGTGTCTTTTTCTGTTCTGCAATTTTTCGTTTAGAAAGGGAGAAGGCAAATTTTCCTTCTTTTGGGGTCCTGAAGTCTTCATCCATTACATCACCAACAAAACATTTTCTTTTTCTCTTTCTTGGTCTTGTTACAGTACTTATAGCTTCATAACTGAAATAAGATAATCAAGGTTTTATATCAAGAACCAGAATATATTTGGCAATATTTCCCAACCCTTAAAAATATTAAGAAGAACTTACGTAGTTGGATGTGCTACCGTAAACACTTCCGAGGATACCAAGTTGCTTGACGATTCTGAAGCTGTCATAGTACCAGACAATTCTGAAACTGTCAATGCACCAGATGATTCTGTATCGGTCAAAGAAGCAGATAAATCTGAAGCGGTAAAGGTATCAGATAAATCTGAATCAGTCGATGTAGCAGATAAATCTGAAGTAATCAGTGTAGCTGACAAATCAGTCGCTGTTGAAGTTCTGGATAGAACTCAGTTTTGAAGATTCCCTGACACTACCCAGCTTATTATCTTCAAATGGCTCCGGAGTGACAGGCGGCACAGGCCTTTCATCTGAAGATGTGCTACTGGCACTGAAATTAGAAATATTATATTTTGATATTCATATTATCCAAATCAAATTTGAATAAAACACCCTAATAATACACTTACCAATGAATCGATAACGAAATCCTGGACGGAAAAGCTTCAGTATTCAAATATCATTTTCCTGCTTTATATAGGAAATCTTCATCAGAAAAATGGTCAGAGCAAACTTATACCTTCTTCGCTTATTTTGTATTTCCCAAATTTATTTGATCCATCCACAATTTCCGTCTGACATTATCATTAGATACTCTATTAAAAGAAAATTCTGCTTTTGAAATATGTTTACAATATTATGCTTCTATTGAGAGCTAGGTATTCCTTGCTACGCCTATGGTAAATGATTGTTTGTTGTGCTTACTTACCGATGTATGGATCGCCCGCAGTCCTTACTGGTGCTGTTTTTACATATCACACAGGAATTAACCATTTTTCATTTTAATACAACAAATAATTATTGTACAACCTCGTTTTCACTACAAAAATCACTTAGTTAACTCAAAACGATGAGTTTGAACCTAAGCATCAGCTGTCAAAGAAGGCGGCCATAATGGAATTCATTCGTACGTCCAGGTCACGTGGTAAGAAGCCACCAATAAGGAGCTGCGGGAATGTGTTTTGATTTTGACGAAAATAATAAACATATCGCTATCTTATTTCGGCCACGTTTTCTCTCTCACTATGCTCTATCTTGTTATGAATAATCTAAGGTATATACTATATAATCTTTGGAAAAAATCTTCTTCATACATTCATTGATCATTCTTCATCTTCTCTTTATGAGCTCAGTAATTATTTCACGATTTCCATGAAATTTTACAATCGTGCATCACGAACACAGAACATATATAAATCACGATCACGAATTCGCAGACCTAAATACCGAATTTAGAATCGACCAGATCTATAGTCCGTTCACGAAAGTTTGAGCTGTCGGTTGGCCATGGAAATTTGGCATATTCCACTGTGTATATTAAAATTTTAGGTTATGTTGTTCATTTTCTTGTCAGATTGATACGCAATGTTGTCAATATGAGTTCTCTGATAACTCGAAAGCTCTTCTTTTGAATTGAGAGCTAACAAAATATATCTAATTTATTGAAAAAGGAATTAGCACAAAAGTTTGAATTAAAAGATTTAGGACAAGTTAAACGAATCTTAGGCATGAATGTACGTGTTGACAACAGACAAAGTGGCAGGAGAAATCACTTTAGATCAAAAACAATACATTGATAACTTGTTGCTTAAATTTGATATGGCTGATTGCAAAACTATAGACATGCCAATGGAAAAGAATTTGAATCTGTTGAAATGTAATAATAATATTGATTCAATACCATACCATACCATACAATTGATAGGTGGACTTATGTATTTATCGGTCATGACTAGTACTAGACCTAATATTTCCTATTAGTTATTTAATAGCCTATTCGTTTTGACATGTTTAAGGACTCCTTAAACAATGGTTTTGAAGTATTTCGTGCTCCTGAGTAACTCAAAAGCTCGAAATACGGAGGAGCTCGAAACTCTTCATAGTCTTCATAGTCATATATGAATAATTTATTTATTTATTTATCTATATCTATCTAAGATCGTATCATATTAGCGCGAAAGAATCTGCGACAGTGCCAAAATTACCACGAAGAATGTCGGGTGAATATGTGTTACCTCTAGATCTTGAATTTCGATGTTTTTGCATTAATTATTGAATAAACCTGAAATTAAACTAATCGAATCGTTAGGTTAATGTTCGAAGGTGATTTATAGACTGAATTGGACCAGCATTTTTGTTTTCATATTCGACAAAGTGGACTTTGGGGCCCATGTTTTCTAAACTAAGAACCTGTTCGTTACACTTATGTTGTTCAGGAAGCAAAAATGAATACAATGACACTAAAATCTGATCGGTATCTGCTGGTCACCGAAATTTAAATATTTACCAAATTTTGTTTTTATTTTTTAAATCATTGATCTTAATTTATTGAAAACCTCAGGAAATAAATATTTTCTATTTCTACTAAAAAACTTGTAGGTATTCATTAGAATTTTTTTGAGCATCGCGCATGCATTGAACTTCGATGAATTTCTATTTCCGTGTTACTTCGACTTGTGGAAATTGTCAGATTATATATTTTTCGTAATCCTGGAATCATTCCCTTCAAAATATAAAAAATTTAGCCACGCTCGAAAATGTAGAGATGATGTTTTTTTCACACTTCTTTTCATCATATTCTCAAATTGTCAGATTAATGGGATATACATGTTTTAGCATGTTATTAACGTACCCTTCCCTAATCTGGCTCGCTCGACAATATCATATAATCGTTTTTTTACTAATCTGATTCTTTATCTTTCACGGGCTCATATTTGGTGGAAGTACCTAACCAGGTACAAGGTATCCCCCATGTATATCAATCTGCCGCGCTGTAGTAAATCCCCAAATTCCTGCTTGGCTCCCCTAATATTATTAGTATTGAGTTGAGATCAACACTATAGCAGCATATACAGTAGAACTCCAATTATCCGAAGCCCGACTATCCGAATCGCCGATTATCCGAATCACTTTCAGAAAAAAATTGTCCAAAAAAGTCAAAGTGCGCTATTAAGGTTGATTCTCATTAGGCGTGCAAGCCACGTGCTCGGCACAGGCAAGGCACCGAATCGGCAAAATATATCAAGGCGTTGCTTGCCCTGACGTTGCCGGCATAATGTGAATTCAACCTCACAAAAACCATAAGATAAATGGAAAAGATATTTTGCCGATTCGGTGCCTTGCCTGTGCCGAGCACGTAGCTTGCACGAAAGTGAGAATTGGCCTTTATTCTTCCCCCCGCGAAGCCAGTGTTTGCGCGTTCGCTCACTATTGTCCTTCTCTCCGCGAAGTCAGTGTAGGCACAACACGTGGTATGAGTCATTTAATTCAATAAAAAAATAGTGCAATATCAAAACGTAGCTTTTTTCTCTCCAATGGCATTTTTTTTAAAACTCCGATTATCCGAATATTTGATTATCCGAATGGTCCCGGTCCCCATTAATTCGGATAATTGGAGTTCTACTGTAGATACAGTCATAATTTTTATTCGTTTGAAAATCTTCTAATGATATGATTCTCGAGAAATTAAGCACAAATAATATGCGTGCTTCTGTTTTAGGTCTAAATGAAGTATTTTTCGATAAGAGGTGTTATTTTCAAAGGTATTCTGTAGGATATCTTTGGTTATTTTGAATAACCCGCTATTTCGGTAGATGCCCCCATAGACAAACTTGAGGGTAGTTTATATCTATGGATGCCCCGTTTGAAGCTGTGTTCTTTTGACATTTGACGAGTAGAAACTACGCCAATAATAAAAATGGAACGATACGCGCTTCAAGAACGCATTGAAATTATTAAAGTTCACTATAAAAATGAACCGCAAATAACCCAGCGTCGATTCAATACCTCAAAGATGGAATTCGTGAGGCTATTGAGGACATTGGACAGCCAATTTGCGATTTGTTCATAGAAAATTTCAATGAAAGGATATGGTCCCGTACTTAATAGTGGTCGTGGTGATCATTTGCCTGATGTTATTCTCCACTATAAAAGGCATAGCTTCTTCTTTATAATGAAATAAAGATCCGATCATTTATATTGAAAAATGGCATTTTTCTTTGATTATCAAAATAACACCTCTTATTAGAAAACCCTTCATCCATTTACTTTGTCATTGATCATATCTGTAGTTTCGTTCATAATGAAAAATGAAAAAACGAAGAACTAATCAACCGATTTTGTCTTCTTATTAACGCGTATGGACATGTGATTATGGATGTTTCAAATCTTCCCTGAAAAATTATAATCCTTTACTCGTTTCGTTCGGGAGTTAAGTACTGTGAACTTTTTGGTCCATGTGAATGAACAAAATCCATTTTTTTAATTTCCTAATGTACATAGGTAATCAGTTTTTCCGTTGTTATTATCCTTCTGAAGTTCTGAATACCATATCTCGAATTGAGCGAGTATGTAGTTAAAGAAATACCTATTAAGAATGAGAAGATAGTATAGTTATTTATTATACAAGGGAAAATATTATTAGATTTTAGCTTGAGGCTATGTTGTCATGACACCGAGAGCTAAAATCTAACATTTTTCCCGTGTATAATACACTATTTTTTTTTGTGACAGGAAAAACGACCATTTAATAGTGAAATAAATGAAGAGTACTTTTTTCCCGGATACATAGACACTCACTACGTTGACTTTGAAGAAGTAATTTCGTAAAAGTCTTATTTTGTGACCTGTCAAGAGATATAAAATGTCATATTTTTCTCGTCCCAGAAAAAAAAATTCCAATATCAAAAACTTTGAAACTAAGTACTCGACCTTTAACGAAATTCACCGGGCATTCGGAAATCGAATCTACCCTCAAAACTACAAGATCCTAACTTTATGCTATAGAGTGTTATCGTGTTTTCGGCCGACCGGATGAAATCGCTTTTTATTTGGGTAAAACGATAGCACGCTATATCTCTATAGGATCAAGCGCCCAAAAAAGTGTAATTTTTTTCCGGAATGATTGCCTCGTCTGTCATACCATCATATAGTAAAGGATAATAAAATCTCAGCGATATTCTAATTTTGTGCGTATCTAAAAATTACCTATATCTAGCTCCCAATCAAAAAACTTCGAAATCTAGTGACGCGTAAATTTACGATCGGGGTGTTAACGACAGGTTATTTACAAGGGCATTTCAAGTTATTCCAAGAATCAAGAGGTGTAAACCAAGTTAATAAAATCGATTTCCATAAATCAGATGAACTCTGAATCTATATATTCCCATGGAAACATTTTGCTGACCGGTCCCCTTCTTAGAATAATACGAAGAAGTAGTTGATTGACCACCCGCAAAACAAGTTCTTGCAGATGAGCTTGCGTCACACAAGCAGCAATTTTTTTCAAGATCAAATAAACATGGATTCCCCGTAATCTATTCAGGATATAAAAGGAGAGCTTTCCTCCAAATGGTCACAAAACCACTTCAGTTTTGAATCAAAATGAAACCAACAGTTTTCGCACTGTTTGTCTTAGGTGTGATCAGCTTTGTTAGGGCTGATACGAAGTATACGGATAAATATGACAAGATAGACCTCGACGCTTTGATCAAAAACGAGCGACTTCTGAAGACTTACGTTTCCTGCCTGTTAGAAAAAGGACCTTGCAGACCTGATGGACTTGAATTGAAGAGTGAGTAAACTATTTTCTCGACTTTATCTTCAAAAAAGGCCTGAACTTCGGAAAAGTTAATTTATCCACGACTATTGTAAAATCCGTCCATTGTACGTCTCTGTGCTCGGCCTTAATAATACAAATTAACCACAAGGGATAATGAAATTATAAATCACTGCTGTCCGATACTTCATAGATTTAGCTTTGATATAATATTCTTTAAATTGATATTTCTGCAGTATTCTTAAGTACTCCGACTAACAAATATGGGTATATCTTATCAATCGAGGGCCAAATCTACTTTGATTATATCACTTGAAGCTTTTTTATTACAAAATATACAATGACCAGTTCTTCAAAAGTTTTGCCAACTCTGATCAATATTAGCCTGTCCTAGCACCAACTCTTTTGAGGTATTTCCAACTGCCTCGAAATTTATCCAACTTCTTCCGAAAATGTTTCCAACTGCTTCAGAGTTTTTTCAACTTCTTGTTTTGAAAATTTGGCAACTCTAATGATTATCATCAGGCCCGTCCCTGTACAACTATGTTGAAATCTGCCTATTTGTTTAAAAAAATCAACTCTGATCAACATTAGGCCTAACCACGTACAACTCCTTTGAAATCTGCTGTTCAATTTTTCCAACTGCTCTGAATTTTTTCAATTGCCTCAAAAATTTTCAAACTGCTTTGAAAATTTGCCAACTGTGATCAACATTAGTCCCGCCCATGTACTTACTCCATTGAAATTTTTACAATTGCTTCAAAGTTTTACCAACTGTTTTAAAATGTTTCTAACTGCTCCGTAATTTTTCCAACTGCTCCAAAATTTATTTTATTTTTTTATTATATATACAGATTTGGAATTCACATCTGAAACATACGATATACAATGCATCAGACCGAGAATTCTTTCGTCCAGTTGCACAGATGAATAGTCGAGATAATCACGTGCTGTAACTGAATGAATTCCGTTGACTTATTGCAATAACCTAGGCTTGTCTCTCTCTTATCGCAGTTTGGTAGGGAACCTGCAGCACACTTATACACTTATTTAATTTGTAAGGCTGCTCGTAATACTCGATTCAAGTATTTACTGTTGCCTACCATACTAAATGAATGATGCTCCTCCCAACTATAAGAGAGAGACAAGACTAGAATATTGCAATAGGACAACGGAATTCAGTGTGTTACAGCACGTGATTGTCTCAACTATTCATCTCTGCAACTGGAAGGAAGAATTATCTGTCTGATGCATTGTATATCGTATGTTTCAGATGTGAATTTCGAAACCTGAATATCCAGAACAGAAATAGGGCTTTCCATTCAAAAGTGATGAATTTGCCCTACCTTGTTCATAACTGTATTAGTTTAATTATCCTATTTAAACTCACATAAATTAAAGATCTAACTTTATTGAGGACTGAGGAGTTGCTAATGCATCGTTTTTTTCAGATGCTCTACCTGATGCTCTTAAGACAGAATGCCAAAAATGTACAGACACTCAAAGAGATGGAACCAAAAAATTATTCGCCACTTAATCAAGAACAAACGCGACTGGTGGGATGAACTAGAAGCCAAATATGATTCTGATAAAGTTTATGTTACAAAATATAGTGACGAATTGAAAAAGGAAGGAATTGTATTGTGATACTCTATATTATAGCAATGTTTAAGGATTAAACAATGGTTTTAATGTCTAATCGTTAAAATCTTACAAAAATGTTTCTATTATATCTCGTTATTTTTGCATAATTTCATCACAGATCAAGAAATGATCTCATTTCACAACGGTTTGTAATAGTATCAATAAATAATTTTTCCGCCGACCTCGAAATGAAAGGTGATTTTAATGTGTACGAAATGGAGCATTAATGACCCATTTTAATGCTCAATTTTTTGGCTATTTTAATGTGCAATCCTCATGGCAACCGTTCACAAATTATTCCGAAGCACTACGAGAAATGTCAAAAGTCTACTGGATCATAGAAAAATAAAAATTTATATTTGTCAAATGAATGTCTTGTGCAAAATATGAATGTTTTTTATCAAGTATTTATAAAAAATTCATATTGAGATCGGCGGGAAAATCTTGTAATCAACTCGGTTATTAATCTAGCGACTAATGGTCTCGAACTATTAAGCGTTCGCTTGGCTCACGCTTTAAAATATCTTGACCATTAGTCACTGTCTTTAATAACCTAGTTGATTAAATAACTATTTCCGCCAACCTCGAAATAAAAGGTGATTTTAATGTGTACGAAATTGATCATTAATGACCCATTTCAATGCTCAATTTTTTTGGCTATTTTAATGTGCAATCCTCATGACAACCGTTCACAAAGTATTCAGAAGCACTACGAGAAATGTCAAAATTCTACTGGAACATAGATACATAGAAATTTCGTCATGACAAATGTATGTCTTGTGCAGAATGAAAATGTATTTCAATCAAGAATTCATACACAAATCATATTGAGATCGTCGGAAAAATCTTGTAATAAACTCGGTTATTAATCGATCGACTAATGATGGTCTCGAACTATTAAAGCGTTCGCTCCGCTCACGCTTTAAAATATCTTGACCATTAATCGCTGTGTTTAATAACCTAGTTTATTAAAAAAATTAAATATGTAAAAAATCATAATCAGAAAAAATAATTATGGGATTCAGATCATGCGATCCTCTTGAAATTTCGCATGAACATTCAGTACATCAATTTTCATTCACAAAATAAATCTTATTCAATCGGAGTTTATCAAATCAATATTTTTTTTGATGTGCCTCATCACTTTATTCTGTCACAAGCCGCCACTGGTTGTTTTCAAATAAAAATTATTTAGGTTCCTGAAGTATCTGCAAGTTACTCAAAAAAGGTTTGAATAAAGCTAGAACTTCAATTTTCAGTAGTACCTAATCAAAAAAAACAACAAAAAGTCCGATCAAGTAGGTACCTTGTTTTTCCTAAGCTACAAAAAGCCATAGGAAAAACAAGGTATAGTCCGTTCACGAAGGTTGAGCACATATATTTATGTTCTGTGGAGCACATAGTAGGCGTTTCTTTATTTATCTGAAGTTGGCAGTATTTGCTGTCATAACGTAAAATAAAGTCAACGATGCCGAATGTACCCGGTCTCGTCCGACGAGCTTGAGAGTTATCAGACAACTTTATGCAATATCGACAACATTGCGTATCATTCTGACAAGAAATAAACATCATAACCTAAAATTTTAATATACACAGTGGAATATGTCAAATTATCATGGCCAACCGACGGCTCAACCTTTCGTGAACGGACTATACTTGATCGGACTTTTTTTGTTGTTATCTGCCTCAGACGGCGGATAGGCTAAAAATCATTGAAGCCCGATAAAAGTTGTTTTCTTCTTTTTATCATTTTTATGGTGGAAATTGCATTTTGAATAGATTTTAATTGAAATTCCTGTGAAATAACTGAAAGTCGTGTAATTTCTACAATAATTTTGGTCTCACTACTGACGAAAAATGTAAACAGTCGTCAGAATTGCTAATTGTAAAATTGCTTGTTTTGGGATAGGAAATAAAAGGCTCATAATACTGAAAAATTAATATTCATTCATTAATAATATTTTTTGAAAATCTATCCCACGAAAACATATTGATATTGTTCTCATTAAAAAAATTAACAAAGGGTTGTACACATCATTTTTTAGTAATAAAAAAAAATTTGGCATGTTTTTGTACGCAATAATTCATGGATTTGATGGTGTTTTCTTCATCGCTTTCCGGAAAAAAGTGTACGCAACACGTCCGAAAATAGTTTTTTTTTGACTCGCAAACTTCCGGGACTCTCCTACAACTCTTCCAAAATAAACCCAACTTTCCGGACTTGTTACGTTAATTACTATTTCATCTAATTAACATCAATATCTTAAAATCTCACTGCAATGTATACCATTTAAAAAATATTTGAAATTTATTCTGAATACAACCTATTTTTAACGATATCACAAAAAAAGAAGAGACTCTTCTCTTCTCTTCTTCTCTTTTATTATCAGCTCTTCTGCCTCTTCTGTTCTGTGGTATTTTCACTCTGTGACAAAAATTCATGATCCTGATGCTAGTGGTGATGCTTTTTCTATTTACAGATAAAAGTAACTGAAATGAACACCATATGCAAGATTTCAATATCTTTAATGGTAAGTTTTCGTCTTAATTCAATCATAAATATGTTTTCCATTGATGAATAATTATCCTGTGACCAGTTCATTCTTCATTCATAACCTTGAATTTTTACCACGTTTGGGAAATTGGTTTGTTTTGGGAATATCCTTTAATTTCAATTCTTTTATTACGTGTGTTATAATAGTCGAACAATTAATGATTCTAATTTGACTCTATGCAGGGATTACTTCCTAAATCCTCTTTGATAGGTATTTATGCCACGTGTTGTAGTGATTGAAAAATTTGTGGACGAAATCATTCTCAGTTTTTGCATCTTAAATCTTAAAACTCGTTTAAAAATATGATACAGTAGATTTTTTCGATTTTGTGATGATTCTTATTTCATATGACATGATGTTACAAACATTTTGCTTGTCTCTAAGTGTGATTGAAAACATTTTACTACCGAACGACTGGGGTGAAGTGAAAAACAGGTTACATTGTCATTTCTGAATATAAGACAACATTTTTTTAATTTTGTCATAGCTATTTTTACCGGAATACACTTAAGCAACAATAAACTGCCACCAAGTCAGTAAATAATTCAATTTACGAACGTCGAATCGAAAATGAAAACACGACACACTGAATAACTCAACTGTAATAAATGATGTTGCCAAAGTGACTGAATTGTCTATATATAACAGACCTTAGTTGTTAGTACCAAGTAGCAGAGCTGTATAGTCCGTTCACGAAAGGTTGAGCACATAGTAGGCGTTTCTCTATTTATCTGAAGTTGGCAGTATTTGCTGTCATAACGTAAAATAAAGTCAACGTTGCCGAATGTACCCGGCCTCATTCGACGAGCTTGCGAGTTATCAGACAACCCTATGCAATATTGACAACATTGCGTATCAATCTGACAAGAACATAACCTAAATTTTAATATACACAGTGGAATATGCCAAATTTCCATGGCCAACCGACGGCTCAACCTTTCGTGAACGGACTATAGATCGATTAACCCAATAATGTCTTTCGCTCCTAGCTGATAATATTATATCTTATACAATATATATGTATATATAATTTGTAGTTTTTATTGTAGTTTTATAACTCCTATTTCTTTTCAGATGGGTTGAGCAGATAGAACAAGAACCTGTATTCTACTTGAACTGTAAGGTCAGTATTGAATCTTTCCCGATTTTATTCTTTGTTTTTCCTAAATGATGAGTCATAGTTCATATGACAAAATCATGATTACATACTTATTTTTTTATGTCTTTCGCTCCTAGCTGATAATTTTATATCATATACAAACATATGTACTTTTTATTGTAGTTTTATAACCTATTTCTTTTCAGATGGGCTGAGCAAATAGAGCAAGAACCTGTATTCTACTTGAACTGTAAGGTCAGTATTGAATCTTTCCTGATTTTATTCTTTGTTTTTTCTAAATGATGAGTCATAGTTCATATGACAAAATCATGATTACATACTTATTTTTTTATGTCTTTCGCTCCTAGCTGATAATTTCATATCATATACAAACATATGTACTTTTTATTGTAGTTTTATAACTTCTATCTCTTTTCAGATGGGCTGAGCAAATAGAACAAGAACTTGTTTTCTACTTGAACTTATAAGGTCAGTATCGAATCTTTCCTGATTTCATTCTTTGTTTTTTCTAAATGATGAGTCATAGTTCATATGACAAAATCATGATTACATACTTATTTTTTTATGTCTTTCGCTCCTAGCTGATAATTTCATATCATATACAAACATATGTACTTTTATTGTAGTTTTATAACTTCTATCTCTTTTCAGATGGGCTGAGCAAATAGAACAAGAACCTGTTTTCTACTTGAACTATAAGGTCAGTATCGAATCTTTCCTGATTTTATTCTTTGTTTTTTCTAAATGATGAGTCATAGTTCATATGACAAAATCATGATTACATACTTATTTTTTTATGTCTTTCGCTCCTAGCTGATAATTTCATATCATATACAAACATATGTACTTTTTATTTTAGTTTTATAACTTCTATCTCTTTTCAGATGGGCTGAGCAAATAGAACAAGAACTTGTTTTCTACTTGAACTTATAAGGTCAGTATCGAATCTTTCCTGATTTTATTCTTTGTTTTTTCTAAATGATGAGTCATAGTTCATATGACAAAATCATGATTACATACTTATTTTTTTATGTCTTTCGCTCCTAGCTGATAATTTCATATCATATACAAACATATGTACTTTTTATTGTAGTTTTATAACTTCTATCTCTTTTCAGATGGGCTGAGCAAATAGAACAAGAACTTGTTTTCTACTTGAACTTATAAGGTCAGTATCGAATCTTTCCTGATTTTATTCTTTGTTTTTCTAAATGATGAGTCATAGTTTCATATGACAAAATCATGATTACATACTTATTTTTTTATGTCTTTCGCTCCTAGCTGATAATTTCATATCATATACAAACATATGTACTTTTTATTGTAGTTTTATAACTTCTATCTCTTTTCAGATGGGCTGAGCAAATAGAGCAAGAACCTGTATTCTACTTGAACAGTAAGGTCAGTATTAAATCTTCCCTGATTTATATTTTGTTTTTCTTCAATGATGAGTCATAGTTCATATGACAAAATCATGATTACATACTTATTTTTTTATGTCTTTCGCTCCTAGCTGATAATTTCATATCATATACAAACATATGTACTTTTTATTGTAGTTTTATAACTTCTATCTCTTTTCAGATGGCTGAGCAAATAGAACAAGAACTTGTTTTCTACTTGAACTTATAAGGTCAGTATCGAATCTTTCCTGATTTTATTCTTTGTTTTTTTCTAAATGATGAGTCATAGTTCATATGACAAAATCATGATTACATACTTATTTTTTTTATGTCTTTCGCTCCTAGCTGATAATTTCATATCATATACAAACATATGTACTTTTTATTGTAGTTTTATAACTTCTATCTCTTTTCAGATGGCTGAGCAAATAGAACAAGAACCTGTTTTCTACTTGAACTATAAGGTCAGTATTGAATCTTCCCTGATTTTATTCTTTGTTTTTCCTAAATGATGAGTCATAGTTCATATGACAAAATCATGATTACATACTTATTTTTTATGTCTTTCGCTCCTAGCTGATAATTTCATATCATATACAACATATGTACTTTTTATTGTAGTTTTATAACTTCTATCTCTTTTCAGATGGGCTGAGCAAATAGAACAAGAACTTGTTTTCTACTTGAACTTATAAGGTCAGTATCGAATCTTTCCTGATTTTATTCTTTGTTTTTTCTAAATGATGAGTCATAGTTCATATGACAAAATCATGATTACATACTTATTTTTTTATGTCTTTCGCTCCTAGCTGATAATTTCATATCATATACAAACATGTACTTTTTATTGTAGTTTTATAACTTCTATCTCTTTTCAGATGGGCTGAGCAAATAGAACAAGAACCTGTTTCTACTTGAACTGTAAGGTCAGTATTGAATCTTCCCTGATTTTATTCTTTGTTTTTCCTAAATGATGAGTCATAGTTCATATGACAAAATCATGATTACATACTTATTTTTTTATGTCTTTCGCTCCTAGCTGATAATTTCATATCATATACAAACATGTACTTTTTATTGTAGTTTTATAACTTCTATCTCTTTTCAGATGGGCTGAGCAAATAGAGCAAGAACCTGTATTCTACTTGAACTGTAAGGTCAGTATTAAATCTTCCCTGATTTTATATTTTTGTTTTTCTTCAATGATGAGTCATAGTTCATATGACAAAATCATGATTACATACTTATTTTTTTATGTCTTTCGCTCCTAGCTGATAATTTCATATCATATACAAACATATGTACTTTTTATTGTAGTTTTATAACTTCTATCTCTTTCAGATGGGCTGAGCAAATAGAACAAGAACCTGTTTTCTACTTGAACTATAAGGTCAGTATTGAATCTTTCCTGATTTTATTCTTTGTTTTTTCTAAATGATGAGTCATAGTTCATATGACAAAATCATGATTACATATACTTATTTTTTTATGTCTTTCGCTCCTAGCTGATAATTTCATATCATATACAAACATATGTACTTTTTATTGTAGTTTTATAACTTCTATCTCTTTTTCAGATGGGCTGAGCAAATAGAACAAGAACTTGTTTTCTACTTGAACTTATAAGGTCAGTATCGAATCTTTCCTGATTTTATTCTTTGTTTTTTCTAAATGATGAGTCATAGTTCATATGACAAAATCATGATTACATACTTATTTTTTTATGTCTTTCGCTCCTAGCTGATAATTTCATATCATATACAAACATATGTACTTTTTATTGTAGTTTTATAACTTCTATCTCTTTTCAGATGGGCTGAGCAAATAGAGCAAGAACCTGTATTCTACTTGAACTGTAAGGTCAGTATTAAATCTTCCCTGATTTTATATTTTTGTTTTTCTTCAATGATGAGTCATAGTTCATATGATACAGTCGTGATTACATACTTATTTTTTATGTCTTTCGCTCCTAGCTGATAATTTCATATCATATACAAACATGTACTTTTTATTGTAGTTTTATAACTTCTATCTCTTTTCAGATGGGCTGAGCAAATAGAACAAGAACTTGTTTTCTACTTGAACTATAAGGTCAGTATTGAATCTTTCCTGATTTTATTCTTTGTTTTTTCTAAATGATGAGTCATAGTTCATATGACAAAATCATGATTACATACTTATTTTTTTATGTCTTTCGCTCCTAGCTGATAATTTCATATCATATACAAACATATGTACTTTTTATTGTAGTCTTATAACTCCTATCTCTTTCAGATGGGCTGAGCAAAATGTCATTTACTCAATAAAAGTTTAACAAAGAACATAATTCTTTCATTATTTTCCAGATAAGTTCAAAAGTTTAAATTAAATAAGTACCCTTTATAACATAATAACTTACCAACTTTTTACCTTCAAATTATTGCGGCTAATTCAATGAAGACTCCTAAACTTTATGAAATTGATTTGTTAAGGCGCTCCTACCAAGAGGTATTTTGGAACGACGTTTCGACAACAATCTTGCACTTCTTCAAAAGTTGAAAATTTGTGCTCATAATATAGCATTTATACTAATGTTGTATATCAATTTTATTCAGATCATAATTATGGTTTTATATACATCTAATCAACAAAATATTAAAAAATTAGCTAAAAATATAGTTATTATCAAATCACTTGAGTTCTCTGCTGCTCTATCATTGGCTCTCTTTATATCTCCTGCAAGAATTTTAAATTTGCTTTGTTTACCGTAATAAGTTTTCAAAGGAATAGGAAAATAGCCAACACATAAAAAATTTCTCACCATGTACTTCAACCACAATACTGGCTTGTTTGGCGTTTGATGGTACACATGAATAATTTCCTTGGTGCATAGCTTCCGTTTTTGGGAATATCAGCTCGCTCCCCTGACTACCATGTCGAACAGAAGCATTATCTTCTAAATCGTAATTGATCATGGTGTCGTAATGGTACCAGAATATGTATTTCGGTGGACTTATGAATTATAGAGAACGCAACTCAATCGTAATGGTGAAAACAGCTTCACTTTATTATACCAGATTCGTTACCATTTGTGTCCAATATATGAGCCACAGCTTCTATAAATTACAAAAATTAATATTTGATTCAGGTTAGAAAATCTTGGGTAACCTGGCTTCAGCTTGAATTTCTAGAAAACTTCATAGGTTTTCACTGTCAAGTGTCAGTCTCTGAAACAGAAATACAGTGGAACTTTTCTATAACGAATTTCGTATAAGACAATGCACCTTGAATAAAAATTCCATGTTAAAAAACACCCTCTAAAACGAAGTAAACTCTGTCTATAACGAAATATTCAAAGAACATCGCTCTATTTGAATGGGTATTGGTAAGAAGGTATTAGGGTGGATTTTTTCCGGACGTACGTAATAAATGCGAAAATGTTTAAAAGGAAGTGCTTAAGTTTCAATGATAAACTTAAATTTATCTGTGTAATCTACCGCTATATTGCCGACTATAGAAACAAATTATCTGTATAACGAATTTATTTAGTGCTTTTTTCATAGGGTAGTTCCACTGTAATTAAAAAAATAATTAATTAAGTTTCAATGATACACTTAAATTTATCTGTGTAGTCTACCGCTATATTGCCAACTATAAAACAAATTATCTGTATAACGAATTTATTCAGCACTTTTTTTTATAGGGAAGTTCCACTGTGATTAAAAAAAATTAATTAAGATGAAGTGCTTCTGCGAAAATCTTTGCACTTATTTGTCAGGAGCAAATTAGTTTTGAAAAATTGTTCGCCTAACAGTTAAACTAAAAAAAGGAAATAAATGAAAAGGATAATGTAACGTTTCGGTGTCTATATCAGACACCTTCTTCAGACAAACTTGTAAAATCTTCAGTATTGGGTTTTATTTATTTGCAGTCTAATTGACATTAAAACCTATAAAGTTTTCTAGAAATGCAGAATCCTCCCAGATTATATTTCAATCGATATTCATCTTGAATGATTTCTTACTATGAGGCTCAGGGCTTTTCTTAAATTTTTTTGAAGTTTCTCTTCATATGCTTATGATATCTAACTTACCAATCAAAATTAGTTTGGTATAAAATTTAGTAACATTTGGACTTGTCATTGCTTTACATAAATATAAGCCTTCGTCGCTTTTTGGGTATACTTAATTGACAGCTCCCAGTTCTGGAATGATAAGTTTAAAACAGAAAAATTTTTTCGGTGACTTATCGATTAGATTTTAGAATATCAAACATATCCTGAGAGTAAAAACCAAAGCATTTACATTTGATCCGTTCTTTTTGTTTTGCTTGAATCTTTTATCCATGTGTACTGTGGTGTAGTTCACAGTGATATTATTTCGTTATTAGTTTTATCGATTTTTATCCATAGCACCTAAAATAATCAAAATATAACGCTTGAACAAATTTATATAGTCATATAAGAGTTCTTTGAACGGTAGGTTGATTCATTTTTCGATAAATATTATACTTTTTGGGGATTCCATTCCAATCAACATTGTTTAAATGCTATAAAGGACCCCGCACATTTTGTATGGGAATTGGCTCCCGGTGGATTTGGCTGAAAATTTGATATGATGTTCTACTAATCCTTCTGATCAAATGTCTCCACATTCACGAAGCTGAAAAATGCATACCTACTACTAGGAGTTTTTAGCGATTTTTTGTATCCTTTATGGCTTACGTATAGTTCGTTCACGAAAGGTTGAGCCGTCGGTTGGCCATGGAAATTTGGCATATTCCACTGTGTATATTGAAATTTTAGGTTATGTTCTTTATTTTCTTGTCAGATTGATAAGCAATGTTGTCAATATTGCATAGAATTGTCTGATAACTCGCAAGCTCGTCGGACGAAGCCGAGTACATTCGGCAACGTTGACTTTATTTTACTTTATGACAGTAAATACTGCCAACTTGAGATAAATAAAGAAACGCTTACTATGTGCTCAACTTTTCGTGAACGGACTATATTACCGTTCACACAGACATGTTTGAAAATATTTCGAATTGACAGAAGCTGCTTTCAATGGATACAAAAAATCGCTAAAAACTCCTAGAAGTATGCATTTTTCAGCTTCATGACTGTGGAGTCTTGTGATCTGAAGGATTAGTAGGACATCATATCAAATTTTCAGCCAAATCCACCGGAAGCCAATTCCCATACAAAATGTGCGGGGTCCTTTGTAATTTCAACAAAGATCTTTGATTTTTTAAAAGAAAACAAAAAATTGCGTTTTTTAAAATCTGAATAAAATTATAACCATAGATTTTTGCCACGGTTTATCCATAGATAAATAAACAATAGATTATTTGTCTGTGGATTTATCTCTCCACAGTCTTTGCTATAATATCTATATTCCTCTATGGATAACACACAAAATTCACCTCACGAATGTTAAACGCATAATAGAAATTTGTTTCTTAACAATTCTTTGCTGTACTCACTGCTATATTTTCTTTCTCAATGAAGCAGGGTAAGAAAGCCTCGTCTCCCATTTGAACCACTTTTTCGGAGAAATTTTCATAGTTTCCCCTTTTGAATCTAGAAAGTGTTCTGTTTCTTCTAAACATGTCCGATATATTTGTTCTGTTTGGTTGCGTTTCATTTCCAATGTTCGTTGAAGGATTCACTGAAAAATTACAATAAAGGTGATATTTATATTTTTTCGTAGTGCAGGATCAATAAAATTAAAACTTTCATGCGGGCGTTTCATTGTAAAATACAAAAATTTAAGAAAAGCCCTAGCAGGAGCTTTTAAGCGCTCCTTTTTTGGTGGAACAATAAGACTGTTACCTCAAAATTTTATATGGGATTTGAGATTGATACTAAATATACAGTGTTTGGTCATGACTCAGCGATAATTTAAGGTCATCAAATTTTCCTTATATTATCGACAAAAACACCCAAACTTGGAAGTTTACCCCCTTAGTTTTGCAGTTGCCACCATTTTAAATTTACTTTTTTATTTCCGTTGACCCTTCCAAATAATATCGATTTCTTTGGACATAAAGGTCCTACAGATGTGAAAAAAATGTTTTTTAAAAGATGACACTACCACCTTTCATTGAAGTATAACAATATGAACATTCAACTTGAAAACGCCATAAAAAATTCTTTAAAAAAGTTCATAGTAAAAATATGTACTGATTTTCTTAGTAAATCCGCAATAGTACAAAAACTAGCACATTGAAGTATATATTTTTTTTCAATGATTTAACACGCAAGGATATTAGCTACAAAACAGAACTCACATCATATCTCTAAGTTACATAATTTGATAGTTATTGCTGTTCGAACATGATCACTACGCGAGCAAAAGACACAAGACGTCATGAAGGCCACTGTCTGTTTACAGAGCAATTTTATGATCAATTTGTTTGTTTGATCATTGAAAATTATCGAAAGTACAGTACTGAGGTTTTTTATTTTATCAATTTTCATAAGGATCATGTTCGAACAGCAATAACTCTCAAATTATGTAACTTACAGAAATGATGTGAGTGTTGTTTTGTAGCTTGAGTCCTTGCGTGTTAAATCAGTGAAAAAAAAATATACTTCAATGTGCTAGTTTTGTACTATTGAGGATTTACTGAGAAAATCAGTACATATTTTCACTATGAACTTTTTCAAGGAATTTTTTATGCCGTTTTCAAGTTGAATGTTTTTATATTGTTATTACTTCAATGAAAGGTGGTAGTATATCATCTTTCAAAAACATTTTTTTCACATCTGTAGGACATTTATGTCCAATAAAATTGATATTATTTGGAAGGGTCAACGAAAATAAAAAAGTAAATTTAAAATGTGGGCTACTGCAAAACTAAGGGGGTAAACTTCCAAATTTGGGTGTTTTTGTCGATAATATAAGGTATATTTGATGACCTTAAATTATCGCTAAGTCATGACCAAACACACTGTATAAATGCAGAATCTCAGCATGATCGGAAAAATATTTTAGAAATTTTTCAAAAACGGGAATAATTAAAAAAAATCAATTGTATGGTTCTGATGATGCGAGCCTCTTGAAATTTTGCATACAGTCTTGATTCACAAAATAAATTTCACTTGAATCGGTTATCCTGTTATGGAAATATAGAGATTCTTGTTTTCAATATTCCAATTGAATTATCTCTCATTCTGTTGACACTATATGGCTACAAAATTTTGCATGAAGCTTATTAAGAGCATCTTGCATATGGCAGTATATCTGCCTTCATTCACAAAAAAAAATCACTTGAATCGGATATCCTGTTATGGGAATATAAATAAGATTCTTCGTTTCAATACTTTCAATATTACTATTGAATTTTCTATGGTTCTGTTTATTCTATGGCTACAAAATTCTGAGTGAACATTCAATATATCAATCTTCATTCACAAAATCAATTTTACTCAAATCTGATATCTTTTTATGGAAATATGAAGTTTCTTCCTTTTAATATTCCAATTCAATTTGCTGTGGTGTTTTTTTACACTAGGACCACAAATTTTTTATTAAGTTTATTATGAGCATCTTGCATATGACCGCAACATTTTATTTCGATGGGTTTCGTTTTGTCTGAGATACTCGTATTAATTGAGGTACAAAAATTTCGAATGGTCATATTTTATGGAACACCCTGTACGATCTGGCTCTGGTTAACGAACTAAACCTTAGACAAAGGAAAGTTTAAGAACTAAACCGAGCCGTTTGGGAACCGAACTCACCCTGAAAATTTCAAGTCTCTAGTTGGTATTAGGACAACCCCTTCGAAAGTTATCATGCTTACGGCCTGACGGCCCCACAGACAGAATTGAATTTGACCACGGATTCGTTCTATTGAATTTGACCACAGATTCGTTCTCATGGACTACCTAGAACCCTATCGTTCGAGACCATCTTCGGTTCAAAATTCAAAAAATTCAGACATTTGGGCAAAACGATATAGCGCTCGTTTGAAGAAAACGAGCTCTGAAAAAAGTTATTGCACAATGAAACATGACAAATGCGAAAATTTAAGAATTGAGTAGTCATAATTTGAATGAGATTTCAGTTAAAAATCAAACACCTTTTGCCCTAAAAACATTCTTGTATCAACTTTTCACTGTCGTTTATTAAAATCTCCGCAGATCGATATAAAATATACTGGTAAGTTCGAGGTATTTGAAATTTTAAATAGGTGCATAGCATAAATGTTGAGCCCATTTGTGTGAGAACAAAAAAAAATTTAAATACTCACAGTGAATGATCCCTTTGTTATTGAAACTGTAACAACTGATTTCATCAACGAGGAAAATAATCCGAAGAAAAAGCATTAACGGTGCTTTCATTTGCTTGCGCTAACTTCGATTGCTACGGAAGAATTCCGCAAAATCGAAGATTTCAAGGAATACAAGAATGTCTAGACCAGCCAGAAAGTCTGGCGCCACTCTGGATCTGAACCCTTGCGCGAACAAACTATCTTTATAGTTTACCGCACATTTCGAATTTGCTTCATATTTCTTATCGTATCAAATGAAACAGGTATCTACATATTCTATAGATATCAGTACTAATCAATAGATAAAGGGTATAGCCGGATGGTAAATCTGCCCCCGCGGCCTTTTCGATTCATATTAAGGGGATCGATTATAGGCATTGAATGAAAATGATTCAGCCAACTTTTCAGCTTTTTATCTCTAGCCATTTTTGAGATTTCTGTGAAAAACACTTTTTTCGATTTTATTTTTTTTTCTCTTGTGAAATCCAAAATTGTCAAATGTTGATTTTTTCTCTTGATTCTTTACTGTTAAAGGATAGACGTATAGTTTTTTTTATGAATTTCAGCTGATTTTTAGAAAAAAAATTATAGTCATTTGTTTTTCGGTGTTCTTCAAAAGTGTGCACTGCCATTTTTTGAGATAAAATGTCTTCTTTGGTCCCTTATACCCTTGATTTTTCACATTTTTAAAATTTGGTGGAACATTTTGAAAAAAAATTAAAACTGTTTGAATTTTGGGATTCAGCAGATATCCATCAAATTTTGGCGCCATTGTATTCATATTGGCTCCCTGAACAATATTAGTGAAAAAACAATTGGTGATCTGTCTCAGTTTGGAAGATATGGGCCCTCAAACTCCGAAAAATATTTCACCCGAAAGTCACTTATCTCACTACAAAAACACTGAATTACCACTTTATTAAGTTTGAAGCCTCTGATTAGCGTTCGCAGTCACGTGAGAGTTGATAATAAATAACATAATTTAAATCAGCTTTATTTAATTCAACGAGAATAATAAGATCACTAAAATGGTTTTTCAGGATTGCAAAAACTCCTTCTATGAGGTAAACCTCAATTTATATGAATTTGTAGCATGAGTCAAGATCCCTATTGAAAAAATTAAATTAAATGGTTCTGATTATGGTATCCTTTTGAGATTTTGCATGAATTTTCAGTATATCAATCTGCATTCGCAATATAAATTTCAGTCGAATCGGATATCTTGTTATGTAAATAGAGATATTCTTCTGTTCAATATTCATATTGAATTTTCTATTATTCAGATAATGCGATCCTCTTGAACACTCTTGAATGAACATTTTTTGTTATGAAAATATAAAGATTCTTCCTTTCAATTTCCAACTGAATTTTCTATGGTTCGGTTAACACTCTGTGACCACAAAATTTTGTATGGCGCTTATTATAGGCATTTTTGAACCTTAAACAATGTTATAAGCAACTTACATGTGACCGCAAATTTCTTTTCGATTGGTTTCGTTTTGTCTTAGGTATTGAGGCACAAAAATTTTGAATGGCTATTTTTTATGAAACACCCTGTACGATTTGGCTGGATAACGAAATCAATCCCGGCATTTGGGAACCGAACTCACCTTGAAAATCTCAAGTCTCTGGGACAATCCCTTCTAAAGTTATCGTGCTCACGGCCGGACGGCCCCAAGGACAGAATTCAATTTGTCCATGGATTCGTCATCGAGTCGATTGAGTCGAATATTGTACGTTCTGTGGTCGAACCCTAACGTTTATGACCGTTTACGGCTCAACATTCGAAAATTATAGACATTTGGACAAAACGATATAAAACTCGCCTCAGTAGAACGAGCGCTCAAAAAATGAGCGATTCCTTTTAAAAAATAGCAATATCATTCAGACACAGCGTGTCCCCCGTTATATTGTGTTGTATTGAGCATAGACTAACTAAACGGAGTTTGTCTATGGTATTGATTGAGACCTCTTTAATTGAAAAAATTCAACAAGAAGTGATCCGGATCTGGAATTCCGGACCAGAGAAAAAGTAGTATGGTAATATCTAGGGAACTTTTAGTTTAAGTAGCTCAGTTGGTAATTTGCATAGACATACGGGGCTATTCACTAAGCAAAGTTGTTAAGGATAGCAACTGAAAATAGTGGTTATGTTCAAGGTCAGTTGCTAAGTGCGAAATTGGTATTCACTATTTAAGAAAGTCGCTATGGAAGTTGTTAACTATAACAACTAGTGGCTATAAAGAGTGGTTCACTGGCAACTGCTTCAGAGGTGTTGTTAGCGATAACTACTTGCGTTTATTGACAAAAAATGACTACTTTTATAGATGCAGAGTGTAATAGGTACTCTCGAAGCAGCATATATAGAGTGTCATAAAACGACCAGAAATATTATAAAAAGGACGTTTGGTGTTCTTAAAAGTCGCTTCAAATGTTTACTGAAACAGAGTACTGCATTATAGGGAAAGGGGAGATTCCTAAAGTAATTTTAAGAAAAAAAGTCACATAAACATGGGGTCGCAAACGTTTCGTTTTCAAGATAAAATTTTACTTAAAAACTGAACTAAAAAAGTAGTGAGCCTCTGAGATATTAAACTATCAATTTTTTTAATTCTTCGTTCAATTTAGGACGAAAAATCTATCTTGCCTTTTTTTCGTATCGGCGCCATTTTATGTAAAATGTAAAACATTTCAGACTATTCAAATGCAATAAAATTATACTATTTCAGCACCAGAAAGCAAAACAAGAAGAGCTTCAGAGTTGATCATTTCAGATGATATTTTTAACATAGCTACTAACTAGTTTTTAAAGAGAATTTTTATTATGAGTATATTTTTTCTTTTGTCACAAAATAAAATGTTATGGAAAATATGTTAGGTTAGGTTAGTTCTATAAATAACTCTACATAATTAAAAAACCCAATAAAAAAAATATGATACAAAGAACCCACATTGACAATAACATACAGAAGAAATATTAATAAAGCCTGATCAAAAGTGGACATTTATTAAAATTCATCTACAACAACTGATATGAAATTTTTCTTAATTTTTAATCGTTGAAAGTTCTAAATTCAACAGAAATTCACATTAACCTCTATTATTTGACATTGACAATCAGCAATATCTGTCAAAGAAACGGACATTAGAACTATTTTGCGGCGCTGCCACGTCTATTTTCATGAAGGTTGCTATCTAGTTGTTACGATAACAACAGTTGCCAGCGGTTCATTAGAGAATACTGAAAGTGGTTACAGATAACCACTGGTGGTTATCGAAGGTTGTTATCAGAGTTGCTATTGTTAACAACTGCGATAACCACTCAAGTTAGTGATAGAATAACGATAAACGTATGTCTGTGGTGTACTGTCAAAACTGTTTTAACCTAAAAAATTTAAAATAAAGACGAAGAAACATCCAAATAAACCTTGTTAAAAGATAGAATAACTACGATACATAAATCTACAGAAATTTCACTCATCATGATGAATGTACAGAGATTATTACGTTTTTCCCAAAGAATACAGGTAAAACTGATGACATAATATCACGATTCTCTCAGAACTTTCTTTATTGCAGTTAGAGGTATCAAGAAGGAATATATATTCACAAATAAACAATGCCAATAAAATTACGGTTCTATCAAATTATAATAAAGGAATGCCCCCAGTATTCTCAAGGTCTCTGGCGTTACTTCAGTCGGAAACTATGAAAAAATTTTTAATGGCTATACCATTTTTAGGGCTTAACAAAACCGTATGTTCAATCGTAGCTTAAATTATAATACTTTGATCTTTATGTTGAGTAATTTTGCAGAAACTAAAAGCAATTGCCTATAATCACTATGAAGCTTTAGTTGATGATTTAGATTATACAGGATTCTTTGAAGAATTTGATTTACCAGATACTTTTTATTCATGGTTTGTCGTAACAGAATTACACTTGTGGATGTTGTCAGTTAGAGCTATGATTGAGGGTGTTGATGGCAGACTAATCAGGAATACTTTAGTTGAGGCATTGTGGGCTGATGTGCTCCTAAGAGTTAAAAGACTTGGAACTGTGAGTAAATATTACTTATTTATACCGAGAGTTTTTTGTAATTAATTTTTTTCAGAAAAGTAATCCTATAGATATACGATCTAAAATTGTTGAATTATCAGAACAATTACAAGCATCTTATATTGCATATGACGAAGGACATTTAGCAGAAGATATTGTATTAGCAGGAGCTATATGGAGAAGGTTTTATCAAAAGGAAGATGTAGATGTAGAACACCTTGAAAAATTAGTTAGATATATAAGGAGAAATGTGAGTATTTAATTAGTATTAACCCTTTCTGATTAGTATGGAAATTAATTCTTACACTTTTGTGTTGAAGAATTGAAGTGACCCTATTTAATGAAGTTTGTTTTAAAACAGAACTCACAATAATATTTCCTTAATTATCTTTACTTTCCAGATGCGAGCATTGGAAATTCTTAATGTTGAACAATTTTATGATAGCAAAAATATCAAGTGGTCTTCTATTACCACATGAAAATATTAAGTTTTAAGCAGTATGAAAAAATGGTATTAAACAGAACTAATTATGAAAGTATACTCTTGAGACATGTTTCATTATTTATGACCTGAGTTTTACTCACAATAGAAGAAAACCAATCTTAATTAACCATAATTTATTATGTATCTCATATTATATTACTTTTTTTTATCACCATCATCTTCATTACTAACAGTTTTAACTTCTTTAATGATCTCATCTAATTTATACAAATCTTTGAGTGATGTATTAGCAGTACCTCTTTGCATAGGTTTTGGATGAGAAGAATGCGGTTTCCATCCAAGCATATTTATAACCTGAAAAGACATGTACCATTTTCATCGAAATCAAATTTGAGAATCATATCAATAGGCTACGTGCAGTTCTGACAGTTGTCTATGGTCCAGGCAAGATTGGAGGACCAACATTAACCTATAATGAACTGATTATTGCAATCTGAGTGCGATTAATTGAGGAATTTTGTGGTTTTTCGATGCTTAGAACTTATTATTCATTAAATTATACTAATAAATATAATTCCACCGTAATTCTCTTAAAAAGCAGATCAAAATATCTCTTAAATATGCAATATTTCTGTGTTATAGTGGGCTGTGACACCGAAGAAGGAACTAAAAACTACAAATTCTAGTTTCTTCATTAGAATTAAAATATGGAATTTAAATTACAACCATGAAGAATATCACTGATACGAATTTATGCAGTAGTTTTGGTATTTTCATTTCAGTACTGTATAATTGTTAGATGAACTCGACTTATTCATGTTGAAAGTGAGTTATTGTTATTGGATATGAAAAGAAAATCATCCTTTCGGACGCTAGTTATAAAGACTTTGGGTCCTAAAGTATAAAACATGAAAAATGTAATGAAGAGAAATCAGGAATGAAGACATCGGATAAAGCAAGTACTTGGAAGTAGGTACTTACCTTAGACAAAGGTCTAAGGTACTTACTGTAATGCTTTCAATTTTAGGACTCAAAGTCTTCTTAACGAGACTTGAAAACGGAATATTTCCGAATAGTTGGCGATGTTGTTACAAACTTTACATACATTAAATATTCAACGTTTCAAACCAATAACAATCGTTTTCTCACGTTCAATATGAATAAGTCAAATTCAACTTCACAATTATAAAGTATTGAAATGAAAGTACCAAAACTACTGCATAAATTCGTGTCAGTTATATTCTTCATTGATTTAATCCAATTTATTCAATATAAAACATGAACGTAGGTACCTACTTGCAAGTACTTGCTTCATCCGATGTCTCATTCCTAATTTCCTTTCATTAAAATTGTCATGTTATATTTTCCATAGTTCAAAGTCTTCATAAGAAGCCTTAAAGAAATGTTTTCTTTTCAAAGTCAATAACAGTCTAATATATTATCCCACTTTCAACATGAAATGTCAAGTTCATCTAAAGTCTAAACAATTATACAGTACTGAAATGAAAATACAAAAGCTAACTGCATAAAATCGTATCAGTGATATTATTCATTGTAGTAATTTGAATTCCATATTTTAATTCACCTGAAGAAAATAAAATTTGTAGAATATTTAGTTTCTTCCTTGCTGTCACAGCCACTAGAATAAAAAAGAATGGCATATTTAACTGATATTTTGAATATTTGATCTGCATTTGACGAGAATTTAGGTGAAATTATATTCATTAGTCCAGCTGTCAGAACTTCTCGTAACCTATTTGGATAACAATACCTGAAAAGTTGCAGGTACAATTTCTTCCCCTGATTCTTTGTTCACTTTACGATACAATTCTTTGTAAATAGCCGCAGCAGCCAACTGAACGTTTCGATTCAAACGTAGGGATCGATTGAATGCAGCATTGCTTTCAGCCATTCCTATAAATCGGATAAACTATTTTTTCAAAAAGTATAATAAATATTAATCGATAGATTAAATTTGAAAGTGTATACAAACCTTTCAAATCCCACATCAATTCAAACATTGAAGGATAGTTAACAACAATTTCATCTGTATCAATTGTTAGCATTGAAAAACCAGCATTGGTCAAGAGAGATCCTATATCCCTTACTTCAGTGAAAGGTGAGATGTGAGGAGAGATTCCTCCTTGCCGTTCTTGTTCAGCCAACTGGAGCGATGATCTGAGTTCATAAAGAGTATCACCTCCAAATACGGATGCTAAAAATACGCCATCCTCTTTTAAAGCATTCAGTATTTGCTTAAAGGCTCTTGGGAGATCATTGACCCAATGAAGAGTCAAACTGGATACTACAAGGTCTAACGAATTAGGTTCAAACTACAAATATACATATTATCTTTTGTTCTTCAGTTATAATGTTGAATTCACCTCAATATTTTCTTCATCTAAAATTTTTTTCGTTACTTTTATGTCTTTTTCAACTGATGCTGCAGCAGCTTCCAAGTTTGAATTACTAATATCACAAAGTATCAGTTGATCTATCGAGTCTTTTGATAAGTGTTTAGATACATATCCTCTGCTGCAACCTAGAAACATTTTATCATACAACTCTTTATATTTCAGACAACAGCAAAAGTATATAATAGCAGGTTCAGAAACTACCTCCAGAATCCAAATGTTTAATGGAAAAATTATTTAATAGGTCTTTTGGTATTGTCAGTTATCGACTCTCAGTTTGTAATATTCATAATAACCAGCAAAAGAATCCAAACTACCACCAACAATAAAATTAATGAATAAAGGAAAAATAACAAAATAGCAAATCTGGAGCGAAGTTTAAAAAACTACAGCCTCACATTGAACCTCTGATGAAGCCACACAGAGCAGTGTAAAAAGTAAACCATAAAAAAGACTTGAAAACCACCGAATAATAGGTCTTTTATTTAATCAGAAATTTCAAAGTTAACTATCCCTTAGTTTATTCCATTAGATTTATCTACTAAATACTCTTCTCTTACTCCAAATTCTCAATTCTCTTAGCATAGTTAACATTGAAAACTATTCATAACGTAATTACCTATATCTGCGGCCAGAGTAAATTTTCTCTTGATATCATAAACTCTATCAGCAATACGGTATCCCACTTCATCTTTCAAATAATCATACAAGTTCACATCTTGTGCTGATGATGCTCTTTCCCTTTGGAGCGTTTTTGTATACCGATCAAAAATATATACTGTATTCGTTTCATTTGCTATTCGAAAATGTTTGGAGCTATTTGATATGGATCTTATATTAGAAGCATATTGTAAGATTGATTTGGGTAATAATATTCTTTTAAACAACATAATACAAAGTATAATACTTTAAAATCTCAAATAATTAAAACATTTATAATTAATTATTTACGTCATTGTATTTTGGGAGGTTATGTTGTGACAGTCACAGAACATAAATATCGTGACAGTTGAATCACAGAACAATAAAATAATAATAAGTCGTGAATTAATAAATAAATCACTCGGTTGTAAAATCGTAAACACAAAATATTATTCATTTTTAACGGTACACAATAGCTTTCCAACGACCTAAAAACAAAAATTCCATTTTGGCTGCAGTCTCATTAAACATTCTCAATCGTGGGGATATTTCGATTCATGATTTTGGGGGAAAATTGGGTATCATCTGGGCAACCCTGTATTTTTTGCCGCCTTTTTCAATTTGTGGTGTACTCAAAAAAGTTAGAAGAATATCTTTTGGGTCTATCAACTTATATCGTTGAAGCCAATATTTATTATTAACTTAACCTCATTATTAACTCATTAAACACTAATTCGTGATAAAAAGCGATTATTATTGCTCTCCATTTATCTTCTGTGAATCATGAATCAACAAAGGTGAGTTTTTGCTTTCTCTTATTCGATTTCCATTAACATATTAATTTTTTTCAGTGATAATCTGATTTGTTACGTCTGCCAGAAAAGCTATTCCAGCGTCTCGCCAAAAATAGGCATTTGAGGACTGTTCATCATGAAGTTGTTGAGGAAAAACCAAGAAACACTGTACATATACAGTGTCCCATTTGCAATGAGCAGGAAAAACTTTCTTTCGGATCCTATGACCTCCTTATAAGCCATTTAGAAAACAATCATTCCTTAAGTATTAAAACATCTAATCATAATTTTAGGACTATGGAAGAATTTGAGACCTGGCGGGCACTTATTAGCAGAAGTGTAGATTATGTTGTGAATTCAACCCATATTACTCAAAGTACCAATACCAAACGGATTTATTACAATTGCAACCGAAGCAACTCCAGAGGTTGGTATGCATATACTTATTCATTAAAATGAGTGAATACCCATTTCAATACAAAATTTTTTGAATAAAATATTGTGCATAGGTTTTGTGAGTCAATGCAGCCAACGTAGTATGAAAAAAGGAGGCAGCATAAGAATATCGGGAATGTGTCCATCAAGAATCTGTGTGAAAATTTGTGGATCAGGTAATTACTGATTGAGGAAGTTAATTAACGAATAATTTATACAAACTATATTTTAGAAATAACTGTTAAATTCATTGAAACTCATGTTGGCCATGGAGATGATCTACGTGCTAAGCACCTAACACAAAGTGAGCAACAAGAGATTGCAAAGAAATTGAATGATGGAGTGACTAAAGAAAGAATCTTACAAGATTCAAGAGCTATAAGTGATCATTAAATTGAGAGAAAAAATTTACTCAACAGTGGAGATCTTGCCTACATTATCAGAAAATTTAATATAGATAAAAAAGGACATGAGAACGACACGATAGATACAGCATTGAAAGTGAAAGAACCATTAACAAGTAGAACTCAATATGAAGATGATGTCCAAAATTTTATTGTAGAAAATGAAGAAAGACAAAATTCCAATGTTTCAACCGATCAGAGTAGAAAACGAGAGGTAAGTCATCTAGAATTAGCTATGGTGATGGAAAAACTTAAAAGCTTATTTTAGATTACAAGAGAACGAGCATATATGCTAGTGAATATGTTGAATGGTGATAATTTGGATAAGATAACCAGAATAATGGAGAAGGCTGTTAGTGAACAGACTGAGTGCATTAACCAGTTGAAAGAGGAAAATTGATAAGCAATTGTTTTATCCCAGCAAGAAGTAGTGGTGTGAGAAATAACCAATTGAAAGCAAGATTTTAGTTATGGAGATGCATACATATAAAGGTACTTTTCCTCTGTCTTGTTTTTTTTTTAGAAAACTATATTCCATGATAAAAAAGTCTTATGTAAATATGGCAAAATCCAAATTGAATGAATTTGATAATTTGGTGATCGAGATTATCGGGAAAGATAGTCCCATTATAGAAGGTCTCCCACTATCAGAGACATGGGATATTCTTGAATCCCATTCAAAATCACAAGGGTTGGCATATGAGCACCTGGAGCAACCTTCCGTTGCTGGAAGAAAAAACAGCGCCAATTTCAAAAACCGACGTAGTAGTGATGAAGAAATTTTGCAGTGCAAGAAAATGAAACTCTCCAAAGAAATGATGTAGAGGGAGAAACATTTAAAAATCTCGAAATATTAAAATTAGAGAGAGAGCTTTGTTTGGATTATTCCACTTATTCACTTGATGTTCTAGAATATTGAATTAATTTTATTTTAAGTTACAAAAACTACATTAACATTCAATGTTATGTCTATGTTACATATTATTAAATATACAAATTTTCTAATTGTTTTCATCTAAAATAATTAATGAGTTTCTACGGAGTGCTGCTGGGGAAGATAATTCTCCATTTTCCACAATACTTTCACTCACCTCCGGATCCTTTTGAAAATCAATTAATCTTTCTTCGTCACAAAAAAAATTGCACATAACAGCACAGCATTTGAATACTTCTGCAGCAAACAATGGTTATAGAACTTGAGGCTTTCCATTCTTCCTCCTATTTTGTCTAAAAGACGTTGCAACTTTATTGAAGACATTCGGAACCTCTCATTGAATTCAAATAATGTAGGAAACTGACAATTCGTTCTTTTTCGAAAAACTCGTCTACGCATTGCCCTCACTCTTCGATTCTTCTTCACTCGATGAAGACTCCCACATAACACGTTCACAAACTTCGACTAAATGAAATCAAGAACTATTTGAAAAATGTTACAGGTCAGAAATGACTTGTTGAGATATTTCTGATTTTTACAGGTGTATTTTTGAATTTTTCAAGAAAAAATGGCGAAATACTTGAATAATGTCAAATAGTTCCTGTAAAATTGATATTCACTAGTATCTACAAGTCTACAATAGTAGTTTCATGACACGCAAAATTGTCTAAAACTTACAACTTGTAAAAAAATTTGCCTGTAAACTTGTAACTTGTTGTTTTATGAAACAGGCCCTGGTATATATTGCTTTTAAATTTAATATTTATGACATGACTATTTGCAAAAGAAATTAAGGATTTCCCAGATAGGAAATTGAGGGTAAAAATATGTCACAAATAATCTAGTCAGTATACAAATTGCGATTTACACATTTTTTTAATTTGTTCGTAGGTACCACTCAATAATTCACATATTGTTCATTCATTATTTTTTTTACATTAGAAGAAATGAATAATCCGTTGCTGGAAAGTCGTTTGGCAACGCCGCGCTCCATTTACGGTGGGCGCGCCATCGAAGCACCATACTTCGGAACTTGTGGCTAGGAACCCGTTGATAACTTCACACAAGTGCCGTTCAGTACGGCAAAAGCTGTACCGAAAGATCTCATATGGCCCCGTATTCTGGACAAGTGATCTTTCAAAGCTTATACGAACTTCATTGGGCAACTCCCTCTTTTACCTACAAAAATGCACACCGCGCAATGAAGATCGTATTCGCTTTGAAAGATCACTTGTCGAGAAAATGGCACCCGAGTGAGGTGAAAATATACAGCTTACAACTGAGCTGAACTGAGAATCTTAGTTAATCTCACTTGAAGTTACTTTAGGCTATGCTCAAGGAATACTACTATTAAGTGTTTATGCAAGATATGACACAGCAAAAACTATCATGTTATAAAAAATTTGGGATATACCAATATCGGCAATGGCAATGAAACAAGCTGTAATGAATATCTTGGCGCCTTTTATTTACACAGTTTCTTATTAACATGTATTACGAGTACCTTTTTTGAAGTATAGGTAACATTCATTTAATGTACATAAAATTATTATCACACCGTTTTAAGCACTATGAAATATAGAAGAATCACTTGAACAAATTCACATTTGGTATTAATTTAAATAAGCATTATACAAAAAATGAACTTGGCATAGGTTTAGAACAACTCATTCTACATCTAATTCAATTCTGTTTTTTAATATTATCCTACTTGTGTCTACTATAATTTGAATAAATCAGAGAAGAAATAATTTTATGAAAATTGAAATTTCAAAGAAAAAATTATTTAATAAATCTTTTTTTGTTTGACATTTCCAAAAAATTTAACTCCCCAGAACAGATATATTCATTCAAACTTTTTCAAGCCTAATTCACCCAAATAATTATCACGAATAAAATCTTATACAACAGTTATTTAATCACCTTTTAAAGAAAAAATAGATTTTATCAATCAAGAAATATTGCAGAATATAACAAAGATAGAAAGATTGAATCTCTAAAATCTAAAAAAATACTCATGCCAAAAATTTACAATTTTTCACACATAAAATATCAATTTGGGAGGTCTTAAGCCAAACATTCATAAAGTTTCTACTTTTGAATTTGATAAAATTAGTTAATGATAAACTATATTCGTGATACGTAACAAATTCAAATTTTTGATATCAATTAACAAAAAACGATATAAATGATCTTCAGAATGCTATATTACTAATAATGTAATACATATATATTTTTTTATTATTTGAAATTTTATAACAAACTGCATATATTTTATTTGCTGTTAAATCTCTACATAAAAAATGAACTCACTTATATTTACTCTCTCTACTTTACAACTTCAAATTGTTTGAAAAAGCCAGTCTCAAAAATCATTGACACACAATAATGGAAATTCTGTCAGAAACTTATCCAATTTAAATTACAATTTGTTGCCGCTTATGATGTTTTTAAATACTGTATTAATCACATAAAATAGATTATATTAGTTCATACAATAAAAGACACATAAAAATAATGTAAGTAACTACATGATATGACGAAAATGTCATTAAAACAATAGAAAAATCGGAATAACTTTTTCAATAGACTAACAAAAGTACTAATGAAATTTATATACAGGGGCATTTTGAATGAGTAAATCCTAACATATAATGCTAAAAAGCATAACAAATAATTACACTTCAAGAGGACTGATTCATGTCATAGGCCGAAATTGATAAAAGTTATTTCTAGAATATAGCTGTATTCTTATTCACAACTTATGGCACATGACTTCTCTCATTGCTACAATTTTTGCAGTACCTTTAAAGTTATTCTAATCGCATAGTACCCAATACGTTCAAGGTTATGACCTTTTTTTAAAGAAATGAAAACGATCTTTGAAAGGACTGAAATATTCAACTATTGCTAAAGTTACCAAACAGATAACCGACTCCATGTCTGTGATAGTTTGAAATCAATCAATCATTCAAATCATCACAGAACAATAAGTAGTTGGCAGTTTTGATCTGCTCATTAATTTCATCATAAATATATCAAATCTTAAAATGAAGATTGATGATTACATTTTACCCGAATCAAGCTGATATTCCGGCCTAGACATACGATTACTTTTTGAATTGAAAAACTATTCCTGGAAAATTACAAAACAGATTCAATTTGTTTGATTTCCTTTTCACTCGGACTGATAGGGCTCGAAGCAGTTTCCACTATTCTTGGCATGGGAACACTGTTTTCTCTACCGGTCCTCGCCATCGTTATAGGTTCATCTTCTTCGTCATCTTCATCAATTGGGGTGAGTGCATCCCCGTCTTCAACTTGCTCTGAGTTTTGTGGAACGAAGCGTTTCAAACATGGTGCTATAAAACTGGTAACGGCTGATACTGCGAAAAGTCCACCGGCAACATAAAATGGCACTTCGTAACCTTTGGTTGCATCTAATAAGGCACCAGCCAATGGAGAACCGACTATTGCGGCTGCTCCACGGAAAAGTATCAGCAAACCAAACGCGTTAGTCAATTTATCAAGCCCTAATAAGTCAACCAATATGATTGATGTTAAAGAAATATAGCCGGCTGAAAAAAAAATTGTAATTAGATTCTTATCACAAATATCAATTGAAATATATTCTGGGAGGATTCTGCATTTCTTAGAAACTTTATAGGTTTTCACTCCCAGTCTCTGAAACATAAATAATTAAAAATGTTTGACCTTTAGAAATAAGAAAACGGGAACATAAGAATAACATCAAAAATAGAGACATCACAAGATCACAAATTGCTGATCAAATATGTTCAAATAACGGAGATCATATGATGAACTGGGGCCACACAAAGATCCTCATGACGGAACCTGATAATTATAAAAGGAAAATAAGGAATCTACATGTATTTTGTTAGATGAAGTAAATAATTTGGCCAATTGTTCTGTTGGAATAGATCGTATTTGGATTGATTTATTGAGGAAGGAAGTGACATCAGGAAATTTCAAAATCAAATAAATCATCATCTCTATGGATTGACAACTATCAATGTCAATCAGATTACAAATGAGAAAATACACAATTCTGAAGAATTTTAGAGTTTGTCTGAAGAAGGTGTCTGATACAGCCACCGAAACGTTACAATACCTTTTAATTTGTTTTATTTTTCAGTTTTACTGTAAGGCAACAATTTTTTTCAAGACCAATTTGCTCCTGACAAATAAGTGCAAAGATTTTCGCAGGAGCACTTCACCTTAATCAAACATTTTTAATTATTTATGTTTCAGAGACTGGGAGTGAAAACCTATAAAGTTTCTAAGAAATCTTATCACAAATCTTTCCATATATTTCATTTTTATTTCTTTCCAAAGTTTCAAGTTTTTCTATTTGAAAAATCTTCTTGAGGATTCAAACAACGAAAGGGTTTTCTAATAAGAGGTGTTATTTTGAATAGCCTGCTATTTCGGTAGATCACGTTTGAAGCTGTCATTTTTTGACATTTTAAAAGTAGAAACTACGCCTTTAATAAAAATGGAAGGAAACGCGCTTCAAGACGCATTGAAATTAGAGAGAGAAATAACTTTATTGATACTAGTATCGACAGTATCGACTGAAGTGTCTTCCTGCCAGTTACACTATACAGGTTTGGAAATTCACATCTGAAATATACGATATATAATGCATCAGACAGAGAATTCTTCCCTCCAGTTTCACAGATGAATAGTCGAGACAATCACTTGCTGTAACACACTGAATTCAGTTGTCTTACTTCATTATTCTAGTCTTGTCTCTCTCTTATCGTTTAGAGGAGCGTAGTTCTTTAGCATGGTAGGCAACAGTAAATACTTGAATCGAGTATTACGGGCAGCCTGACAAATTAAAAATTCTATACGTATAGTGCGGGTTCCCTACCATACTACGATAAGAGAGAGAGAAGACTAGATTATTGCAGTGAGACAGTTGAATTCATTCAGTTATCGCACTTGATTATCTCGCCTATTCATCTGTGCAACTGGAGGGAAGAATTCTCTGTCTGATGCCTTGTATATCGTATGTTTTCGATGTGAATTTCCAAATCGGTATATCGATGGCCTAACTGTAATAACCCGTATCTGAAATAAGTGAATTTTACAGGAGAGACAAAATACGAATTTAAATCAGAAAAACGAATGAAGGCAAAACTTTTTCCTTGAAAATAGAAAGAATAATATAATTTCTTAGTAACAGGCAACGAAAGTATTTTGGAAAAATGTCTCGAAAGATTTTTGCAAAAAATTCACTCATTTCAGATACGGGGTATTACAGTTAGGCCATCGATATATAAATTTGTTTATAAATAAAAGATTTTAGATAAAAGGTGTTATTCTATAGATAAAAGATATTCGTAATATTGAAATTATTAAAATTCACTATAAACAGGCTGAAGGACTTCGGTCGCTGGCCTATGACTCAGGTGGTCAATAAATTACTGTTATTATTATTATTCACTATAAAAATGGTGAAAATTTGGCAGAGACGGTTTGTAAAACTCAAACATTTTTGGGTCGTCGTGAAGCACCTTGTTGGACCGCAATAAAGAAATTGGTTGCAAAATTCTAGCTGTTGGGACAAGTTAGTGATGTGAAGAATAAAACCCGCTCAAGAACAGCAAAGAATATTGCTGCTGTAGATGAAAGTGTTGGAATAAGGCATTCCACAAAAGTCATTACACTGATACCGGCTGATCATCAACAACGTCGTGTCTTTGCTCATTGGATCGAGTTAGTAACCCTGAGCAAGTTTCCAGAAAACACCTTTTCGCATCAATTCAGAAACATCCTTTATATTACAGCTCATTTTTTTAAAACATCCAATCATTTACTATGCAAGATACAGATGTGCCTGTTATGTTGCATTGTATTTCTATTTTATTATTTCAATAGCATTTCATTCCTGAGGAAGTCGAAATATACCAAGGAAACGTCAACTTTGTTTTCTTTTGAAGGTTGATATTTCTTAAGTTGTCATGTTTTCATTGGATTGTTTAAAATTTCGCTTGGATATCACGAAGAAGTTTTTTGACTTGAAATGAACCAACGTAAAACAAGAAGTTTTATACTACCATATAAAGTTTATCAAGAAATAATGCAAAGCTTCAACAATCATCCCCTGATACAGCAAGAAAACTTGGGATATTTTATCTACCAAAGAAATGTAGAAATTATTCTTGCCAAAGATCTCAAAAAACCATTGAAACAAATCACCCTAATATGGGGCTATTAAAATATTTACGAGGAGTTCTATTACAGGCAATAACGAGCCTTCATAAAAATCAATCAACATCCTTTTATTGGATGCTTTAACGATAATTAAAAGTAATCATAACTCATGATATTGATTTCGTGGTAATTATCCCCTGAAAATACATGTTTATATGATCTTATCTTGATGTAAGTATAAAATGAAATAACCCTATTCATAGGAAAGCTTTCAACATGTTACATCATATTTTTTAGTACTATTGTGGAAACAAACCAACCGATGCTTCATAAAAATGAAATGGGAGAAAATTTTTTTCGTCTGAAATGAACTCACTATAGGTACAGGATGATTCACTTATCTTGGTAACTTAATTTTTCTCGAAAAGGGATGAATATAATCCGTTCACGAAAGGTTGAGCCGTCGGTTGGCCATGACAATTTGGCATATTCCACTGTGTATATTAAAATTTTAGGTTATGTTGTTTATTTTTTTGTCAGATTGATACGCAATGTTGACAATATTGTAGAGAGTTTTCTGATAACTAGCAAGCTGGTCGGACGAGTCCGGGTACATTTGACAACGTTGACTTCAAATTACGTTATAACAGCAAATACTGCTAACTTCAGATAAATGAACAAACGCCTACTATGAGCTCAAACTTTCGTGAACGGACTATAGATATGATTATGAATTGTTGTGTAAGGTTTCTTCTATTCATCGTGTTTTAGCAAAAAATGTTGTATTAGGCCCTTTCTATTTGAAGCCGCATCACTTCCAAACTGATGTAAAATCAGTTGGTGCGCGTTCTATTTGACAATGTTGTGATTTTGAACTGATGCGCATCACTTCCAACTGATGTTGCTTTCTGACAAAATCAGTTTAATTTCCACAATCACTTCAGTTCACCATAACAATAACATAACCTAACATTTGGTGAAAGTTTACAATTTACTTCTAAACATAACAGAAAGTGAATCATTATCCTCGGTTTTCATTCCTAGTAATGTTTAATTCATATTACTTTTAGAATTTCCTTCCGAACTATCGTCGATGGTACTCTGATTTCAAACCTTATCGTTTTGTTGACTGTCATCCGAAAAAGGCATGTTCTATTTGTCAAAATCACTTCACTTCCAACTGAAGTGATTTCGGAAATTATTCAGGCAAATAGAAAGCTAGGATTGCCATATGGTATTAACAAAAAAAAATTCCATTTGGGTCATTTGAGGAAATAAACTAACCTAATTAAAGAAAAAATCAATACTTACAAACTGCTATCCCAAAGAAAATCGAGACGGCCACATAAGCATAGTATGTTGTACAAAGAGGAACCATTGCAACGGAAATTGTGGATATTATCAGGCATACATTATTTACAAAAAGAGCATCTACTTGAGGAAAATCGGCAAAATATCCACATGCGACACGACCAATGGTGTTGGTTATACCAATAATCGATATCAAAAAAGAAGCTTGGCTCGGATCAATACCCTGAAAATAAAATTCATGTTCTTACAAATTGAAACGGTAGAGCCATGTAGAACAATTATTGAATTTTAGCCTATTCGTTTTGAAGTGTTTCGTGCTCCTGAGTTACTCAAAAGCTCAGGAGCTCAAAACTCTTCCAAACTAATACTATATTTATGCTAGCTTCATTAGAAATACCTGAAGTCGTTTTTGAGCGCTCGTTCGAGTGATATATCTTTTTGCCCAAATGTCTGTAATTTTCGAATTTTAAGCCGAAAATGGTAAATGGATAACTTTCGAAGGGATTGTCCTAGAGACTTGAGATTTTCAGGGTGAGTTTGGTTCTCAAATGCCGCGGTTAAGTTCGTTAACCAGCCAAATCGTACAGGGTGTTCCATAAAAATATGACCATTCAAAATTTTTGTTCCTCAATATCTCAGACAAAACGAGCCCATCGAAATGAAATGTTGCGGCCTTATGCAAAATTTTGTGGCCGTAGTGTAAACAATGCACTTTCACTTTATAAATTAAGATTGATACACTGGGTGTTCATGCAGAATTTTGTGGCCATAGTGTCAACAGAACCATAGAAAATTTAAGGGATTTTTCCTCGAGCTTACTACACCCGTGTGGTTAGTTAACTTCATGACGTCATGTTAACTTCGTAGTAACGTGTAGTAAGTTCTGTCAGTTTTGTCTACTACACTAACCTCACATTTCTCGTATACCAGACAATAAACTATGCCGAGATAATGGTGACCTGGTCTGGTTAACTATGACGTCATGGTTCTAACTACTCGGCGCAGAAATATGTAAAGCTCGAGGAAAAATCCCTTTAATTGGAATATTGAAAAGAAGAATTTTTATATTTCCATAATAGACTACTGGCCCGTGTTGAAAAAATTATGGGTCATTTGAACCACCAGGTGACCTATCAAGAACGATATAAGAGCATAAAATAATAAGATTCAGCACTATGCCGTCACTTGTAAGCTGTCCAACTGAGTGCAGGTGAGAATTCGAAAGTAAAGGTAGAGTGGGTACATTTTGGTCACATATTTTTGTACGGCATTCTTACCATCGATTGATCCGTGAAAAATAATAAGAGAACGCGTGGCGCCGTAAAAAAATTGGGGAGCCACAAGGTCGAAAATGGTCATTTGATTTTGTACGGCATCTGTGTCATACTATTTCAACACTGCTCCTAATCCATTATTTCGCAACGCCGTACAAAAATTATGCGACAAATGGAAAAAATCTAGGGTTGCAATCCCCTCTCTTTCCGTAGTCCAGGGTGTGATTTGACACTTTGAAATAAATTTATTTTGAAAGTATTTTATGCAAAGATAACATTTTTTCATATGCCGTACATTTTCGTTGGTCCAAAGAGGAAAGAAAAAAAATCATTTATTTGTACTAATTTTCATAGTCTTTTCGTGATTCTAGGTTCATAGTTAGAAACTATGTTGAATATGGGTTTGTATACTATCCATTCATACCAAAATATAGACATATTGTCACTGATAATTCCAAAATACAACATATTTTTGAGAAGTACTTATGACACTGAAGTTAGCAGACCCCCTTGTCACATGATTTTGTACTGCAAACTTCAGTGTCATGAGTACTTCTCAAAAATATGTTGTACTTTGGAATTATCATTGACAATATGTCTATATTTTGGTATAAATGTATAGTATACAAACCCATATTCAACATAGTTTCTAACTATGAACCTAGAATCACGAAAAGACTATGAAAATTAGTACAAATAAATGGATTTTTGCTTTCTTTCCCCTTTGGACCAACGAAAATGTACGGCATATGAAAAAATGTTATCTTTGCATAAAATACTTTCAAAATAAATTTATTTCATGTTGTGTCAAATCACGCCCTGGACTATGGAAAGAGAGGGGATTGCAACCCTAGATTTTTTTCCCCTTGTCGCATAATTTTTGTACGGCGTTGCGGAATAATGGATAAGGAGCAGTATTGAAATAGTATGACATAGATGCCGTACAAAATCAAATGACCAAATTTTTCCTGGTAATTGCCGGAAAATTAAAAAAAATTTCGACCTTGTGGCTCCTCATTTTTTTACGGCGCCACGCGTTTTCTTATTATTTTTCACGGATCTATCGATGGTAGAACGCCGTACAAAAATATGTGACCAAAATGTACCCACCCTACCTGTACTTTCGAATTCTCACTTGCACTCAGTTGGACAGCTTAAAAGTGACGGCATAGTGCTGAATTTTATTATTTTATGCTCTTATATCGTTCTAGATAGATCACCTGGTGATTCAAATGATCCATAATTTTTTCAACACGGGCCTGTAGTCTATAATAGGATATCCGATTCAAGTGAATTTTTTTTTGTGGATGAAGACTGTTATACTACCTTGTTCAATTGGATTATTGAAACGAAGAATTTCTATATTTCCATAACAGGATAACCGATTCAGGTGACATTTTTTTGTAAATCAAGACTGATATAACTGAATGTTCATGCAAAATTTCAAGAGAATCGCATCATCAGAACCATATAATTTAATTTTTGTAATTATTTATTGCTTACATATTTAATTTTTCTAATAGTTTCCAGATATAATTCCGATTATGCTTAGATACTGTATTTATATATTTGGTATCAATCTCAAATCCCATATTAAATTTTAAAGAAGTAGTCTCATTGCTTATACCCATAGAGATAGAATACTATTCTATCTCTATGCTTATACCGAAGAACAAGCCCTAGCAAAAGCTCCTGCTCAGGGCTTTTCTTGAATATTTTGAATAATTTTCAGATATTATTCCGATTGTGCTGAGATTCTGCATTATATTTAGTATCAATCTCTAGACTCATATAACATTTTCAGGTAATAGTCTTTCTGCTCCACCAAAGAACGAGCGCTCCAAAGCTTCTGCTCAGGGCTTTTCTCAAATTTTTAAATTCACAGAATAGAGAATAATAAACATAAAAAAATTATTTTATAGTAAAGCGTTTTTCAATAAAAGAGGGGTAAAAGAATATGTGTGTAAGGTATTAACAATATTTCAACGCTCTATTCACTGACCTATCAGCACTAATCATATTTTACATATTTACCTTTTCTTTTGCGCAGTCAACCAGATAAACAAATGGAACATACAATCCTGCCATACCGAAAAAGTTTGATATTCCTATAAAAGTGAACACTGGATCTTTGAGCAAACTGACGTCCATCATTTGAGACAGGGCAGACTTGAAACTTTCCGGCAATGCTAAGCATGGACATAGATCAGCAGCTAAAAAGAAGAAATGTTTGTTTACAATCTTACCTACATATAGCCTATTCGTTTGAAGAGTTTCGTGCTCCTGAGTAACTCAAAAGCTCGAAATACGCGTTGCCATTGGTTGCGCACAAGCACTGAAACAGCTCAGGAGTACGAAACTCTCCAAAACGAATACCATATTAGAGAAGTACTTGATATAGAGGGCGCAGCCTACCCTTGAATCGCGAATAAATTTTATACTTACGATCCCCTTCTGACATTTCAGTTCTGGCTCTTGGAATGCTCAATATGCTCTGCCTGTAGTTCGTTAGAGTTTTTTGACTTTGGAACTCAGGTAGGTTAACTACTGATCTAGAATAAAAGATGTCTTTTCTGGATAGAGGTCGGACCATATTGCTCTTTTCTCTAGACAAAGATAATCTTGAGTTATGCATCAAACTTTCGACATCAACCTGAAAGAAATTATTCTTTAAATCTGATTTTATTCCAGTTGATTGGATTTTAACAGAGCTGTGCACTTGCAGAATTTTTTAAATATATTTGGTTTATCTGTTGAAGATGCGATCGCATAAAATATAATATATATATATAATAAATTTAAATCAATTTCATGTGGATAACCGGTTATCATTTTAGTTCACCAATTGCATTCAAGCGGTTTTGGTTATTTTTGGTTCAAAGTAATGACGTCATGAATCAGCCCTTCGACGTCATTGATTTGAACCGCAAATGACCAGACTCAAGAGCTAGCTTCTGGTTATTAGAAAAGTAGAGTTGTAAGCGGCAACTTCCAAAAGTTGTTGACTGGCAAAGCATACTTGTTAATATTATTTAAAATAGAATTGTCCGAAGTTCTTAGATATTGTTTCAAACATTAATATTTTGGGATGCATGGAGTTGAACTTTATCTTGAAGCATAATAATTTACATTTGCAAATCGAATTTTTTATGTATAAAACATGAAAGAATATAAATATAATCTATATCGACAATTGACAAATAACCAGAAACCGCATTCTAGCGACAACAGCCGAGGGCCGGTTATTAGTTCTAGGACAAAAAGGGAATAACCAAGGGCTGAACCAATGATAACCGCAGTTATTATTGGTTATCCGCTTGAAATTGATTATAATAAAACTAAAAAATGAAACCTAACCTAACCTCAAGACTGGAGCTATGAGAACGTGCCCAACTAGGGCACTTGAGGTCATTACGGATCTCACACCTCTACATCTAGTGGTTGATAGGGTAGCCCATGAGGCTATTCTCAGAATATCTAAGAAAGGTACAGGTAATAAGAGAATAAAGAATCAGAGAGTCTGGTCCTCTCTGAATAACTACATCTTATCTGCGAACCTCCCTAGTGATGTAATGATCAAGAAAGTAATCACTGAGAAAAACTTTATGACATTGCTAAGTAAAAGAGATGATTGGAAAACGGGAATACACCGACTATAATCTCAAACAAAATACCATAAAATGGTATACAGAGGGTTGTAAAACCTCTACAGGAACAGGCGCTGGGATATACGGGCCAAGCACCAAGTGTGCACTTTCGCTAGGCTCCTGTATGAGCGTCTTTCAAGCGGAAATCTTAGCTATTGAAAGATGTCTAGATATAAATCTAGAAAGAAACTATCAGAAGTGCGATATAGCCATACACTCAGATAGTCAAGCTGCTATTAAAGCACTGAGCTCCTACGTCATCGACTCTAAAATGATCTGGGAGTGCCGGAACAAACTCAACGAGGTAGGCAAGAAAAATAAAGTCTTTTTAATCTGGTTTCCCGGCCATTCTGGAATCAATGGAAACGAAAAGGCCAATACACTTGCCAAAGAGGGCGCACAAATGTCACTCATTGGTCCAGAACCCTTCTGTGGTATATCTAAATACACCTATAAGAAGGAGTTTCTGGAGAAGGAGAAAGCCGAGAGGAAAAAACTCTGGCGGAATCTCCCAGGGATGGATCATTCCACTGAGTTCCTCCGGAACTTCGAGACAGCGCGATCCAAAAGATATCTGGATCTTGGTAAGAAGCAATTACACCTCCTCACTGGCTTCCTTACAGGACATTGTCACCTCAGGAAGCACCTGTTGAGGATGGGATTATCGGACACTGACGAGTGTAGGTTTTGTGAGGAGGAGGAAGAAACCCCCATTCACCTAGTCACGGAATGCCTTGGCATTGCGAGCTTGAGGAAAGAATGCCTTGGACGAGAAACTTGTAAGAGTGAGGAACTAGCCTCGTTGAAGCCTTCACAGTTATCAGATTTCATTAGACCTCTGGAACTGGAAGGCGAGATATGAAAGTTTGGCCAGAACTGGCACAATAGACCTTAAGGTCGCAGTGAACTGTAACCCTCTTTAAACTAAACTAACCTCAACAAACTAATTATTTTACCTATGCTAAAAAACTTCGTTTTTGTCCTCATCATTCATAATGAATACCAACTTTTAATTCTTTTATTGTTTGTTTCAATTGAAAAATCTACTACAAAAAAGGGAATTCTTTTAGACATGGACTTACTTCACTGTTGTTGTTTCTGCTGAGAAAAGAAGCCGCCGAAGCATTCCTGAGTCTTCTCATGTCTCCGTTAGAAGTCATGCTACTTCTAGAATTCGATTTTATAGGAGCAAGGTTCGGTTTGAATCTCTCCCCAACTGACGTTTTCCTCATTCTGTCGAAAGTTGGGACTGATCCATTTTTGGGCAAAGACACGTGTGTTGTAAAAGCCGGTTGACTAGCGTTCCTAGGTAATTTAGACGAATTGATTTCGGTATTATCACTAGAATCCCTTCTCTTGTCTTGATTCCTTATCTCCTCAACCCTCGAGTTTTTCTTCACCCTTATTTCGTTTGAGCTCTCCTTCGGACTGGGACTATTCGAACTCTCACTGTGATCAGCTACCTTGACTTCAGCTATCGTTGGTAAAGTCGGAACTGTTGGTATCGGTGTGATGGGAGTCCCTGGAGCCAACTGATCGAGATTCAAGCTTGAGTGTACACCAGGATCGATATTAATTGGTTGTTTCAGTCTTTTCTCCATGGTACCATCGGGTAATTGTACCATAAAATACGATCCTCCTATACTTCCCCGTTCCATTTGAATCCGTCTTTCTTCAGCCATTCGTTGAAGAAGTGGTTTGTCGTAAGTTTCTTTGGGGTATTCCAGAGGTCTCATTAGAGCACCGAAGATGACACAATTGAGAATGAGACCTGCCAGAATAAGATTAGCACCTTTCCAGCCATATGACTCTAACAACATGGTTGCCAATGGGGCGAAAGCGAAGGTTCCAACGCCTGAGCCACACACAGCTATACCTGTAGCCAGAGATCGTTTAGTTTCGAAATAGTAGCCGACACATACTACGGCTGGTAAGTATATCAATCCAAATCCTATTCCACCGAAAAACCCGTAGGTTAACATCAACCAGTTGACAGTTGGACTGAATATGCAGAGAGCGAAAGAAGCTGTAGATATTAAACTGCCCGCAATGCACACTGCTCGACAACCGAACTTGTTCGTTAGGGCACTGACTAGAGGACCACATGCTAGATACATTCCAGATAGAAGAGAGCCGACCCAAGCTGTTTTTCCCTTAGTTTCGCCATAATAATCCACCATGTCGGACAGAAATACCAAAAGTGTATGCTATGCCGTCTACGATCATGTTACACATGAATGATGCAAATACGATGACCCAACCGTAGCCTCCATCGGGAGGCTGTGGTAGGTCATGGTAGTCGCAGTAGGATATTCCATCGTAGTCGACTTCTTCTTCGGCCGTAAGTCGTGCAGCTTCTTCGCATGCTACTTCACTTTCAGTCTGAAAGAGAAAAAATTGGGTTTAATTTGAAGTTTTGGTTGATTTTCATGGTAAATGGTCAATTCAGGTTTTTGGCAATTCAGTTATAATTTGCTGTACTCCCGGTGTATGGAACACAATCTAATAAACTCATTTTCATAATGAAAATAAGCCGATTTTTCATAACGAACTCGGCAAGATATTCAAATCTCGCATCTATAAGTTAATTTTGAGTTCATGATTTGATAATATTACTTGACCTTTACTTTAAATATCTACTTTACAGTTACAGATTTTCAAAATATTTGCCATATTGTTTCGTTATTATGTTGTGATGCCACAGTTTCAATTTTAGCACCGGCAAATTAATATTTCCCGAGAAAATCGAAAAAGAAATTCTATAAATCGTTCATAATTCAGATGCCATTTGTCTTATACGTGTCAGACCTTAGTTTTTTTAGTGAAAAATAAGTGTTTTTGGGTGATTCCTACTCTTATAAATACTTGGCAGTTGGCACTGTTACTATCCTAATTAACCTAACCTAAGTTGATAGGTTTGAGTTAGGTTAGGTTAGCTAAAATGGGAACAGTGCCAAGCATTTATAAGAGTTGTTGCTGTTCCTATCTTGGCTAACCTAACCTAACTCAATCAAACCTATTAGCTTGGATTAGGTTAGGTTAGCTAAGATAGGAACGGTTCCAAGTATTTATAAAATTGTTGAGCTAACCTAACCTAAGATTATAGGTTAGCTTGAGTTATGTTGGGTTTGCTAAGATAGGAGAAGTGCCGAGTATATATAAGAGTGGGAATCACCCAAAAACACTTATTTTTCACTAAAAAAACATCTGGCTCAAATCTTGGCGCTTTTACAAAGCAATTTGATTAGAGTTATCAAAATTCGATTTATCGAAGTTCGAGTGTATTTGCCAAATTCTTTGTCCACCAAGTTTTTCGAGACCATTACCAGCTCGAAATTAAATGCTCCACCAATGAACGAACGCTCAAAAGCACCTACTCATGCTTTCTTAATTTTTTTTATCCTGCAAAAGGCGAATACAAAACTTTATATCGTTAACTTTTATGAGTATTTGTTTCGCAAGTCTGAATAAAATGATAGACATATTTGTGCAAGTTTGTAGCGAGCAGCACCTTGAAAATGATCAGAAAAGTATATAGCCACTATTAAATCAGGTTGCAATTATAGTTTTTTGTTTGCAGGTAAAGAGCTGGGAATCAGGAAACGATTTAAACGCATAATTTTCGTTTACTTTTCCTTTGTGAATTGGAAGGATTTCAAAAGAAACTCAACATTTTTTCAGGTGGTCCACGAGAGGAAATAGGTATTAGTTTTTTCTAATTTAACGAGTGCTATATTGTTTTGCCCAAATGTCTGTAATTTTCGAATTTTGAGCCGAAAATGGTCTCAAACGATAGAATTTTTGAAACATAAATAAATTGAAAATAGTAATCATCGAAATGAATACAATCCTCAATTTATAGGGACACTGATGAGTCCTAATAAGGCCGAAACCGGTCTGTCTCTTCCCTAATTGACAACATCTTGAATAATCATCCCAGTCCGCATGAAGAAGGTTCTGTGAGCCTATAAATTGAGGATTTCGATGATTACTATTTTCAATTTATCTATGTTTCAAAAATTTTGTTAGGTTAGCCAAAGAATTTTTTGTTTGTTATTTTTTCTTTATCTTAAAATCACTTGGCTTCACAGTCGCCAAAAATATTGGGTGTTTCCATCACTCGGAGAAACTTGCATTAAGGCCCTGATTTAGGGCCTCTGCTAACATCTCAAAGAGTGAAGAAGGAGTAATCAGTGCTTTCAGCATGCGATCTGTGATGATTGAACTTCTCATTTGACACTACTAGATGTCACCATCTGTTAGTTGCTACTCGATAGCTTCTTACAAGTAGTCTTAAATGTAGAAGTTTTTCAATAGGATGTTGTTATAACCTCTGCACTTTCTCCTTAACTTTTATTGAGGAAAATTTCTCATTCATCATATCGAATTGAAGGGAATCGAGACAATCGAGTTGAGATTCGATATGATTCATGATTAATTGAATTTAATTGTATTGACTTCAACGAAATTTTTGTAAATTTCATCGATTATTTCCTTCCTATTAATTTCAACCAATCGGTATCAAGAATTGATATGTCAAATATAGATTTTAACTGGAAATTACTTAACTGTCTACTTAGCTTTCAGCAGTTTTCCGGAAAAAAATCGAAAAAATTTCATGCAAGTTTGACAAGTTGATGGTTTCTATACTTTGTTAATTATTGTTCTTATTATTTTAATGAAAAAATGTTGTATTAAAATAAAATATCTCTCATTCATATAATTTTTTTTGTGGAAAAATTGGAACTCTCGTTTCTAACCTAATCTGTTTTAACCAAATAGCCTTCGCGAAAGTGGAGAAAAAGAAAAAGAACCCTAGCGGGAAAGTTTTTTGGTAGTTTTGATATGTTCCATTTTTATGTTTTTTGAGGTGCCGAATCCAAATCTGAGGTTTGCTAAAAAAATTTCGTGAAGAAACATAAAAAAAAAGAATAAAAATCTTTTTCTTGGTCAGTTTTTTGCTTATTACTCGGAAACTATCAACTTTTCGTGAAAAACAAAAATTTTGAATGGCCATATTTTATTTTATTATTCAAAATTTTTGTTCCTCAATATCTCAGACAAAACTAAACCAATCGAAATGAAATGTTGCGGCCAAATGCAAGATGCTCATAATAAGCCTCATGCAAAATTGTGTGATCATAGGGTGAACAGAACCATAAAAATTCAATTGGAATATTGAAAAGAAGAATCTTTATATTTCCATAACAAGATATCCGATTCGAGTGAATTTTTTTTGTGAATCGATGATAAAAGGATGTTCGTGCAAAATTTCAAGAGGATCGCAACATCGCAACCATAGAATTTAATTTTTTCTATTTATTATTTATCTCATTTTCAACTATAATTTGAGCCTGAACGGGTTGTCGCAGAACAAGCTGTGGTAATACAATTTGTAGGAAATTTTATGTACTTTCATTTTGTATAGTAAGGTTCTTCACGAAAAATTGATAGTTTCCGAGTAATAAGCAAAAAACTGACTGACTGAGATTTTTATTTTATTTTTGTTTTCTGTTCTATGTTCCTTCACGAAATTTTGTTAGCAAACCTCAAATTCGGATGCAGCACCCCAAAAATGAGAAAAAATTAAAGAAATCAAAACTACCCCAAAACTTTCCTGCTAAAAGCACAATTCGACTAGATTATAGGGATATTAACCCCCTAATAAACTACAAAATTCGAATTTAAGTGTATTAAAAAGATCCGATCGAGTTGATTCGATATATGATTCACGATTCATTGAATTTATTTGTGTAGACTATAACAGAATTTTTGTGAATTTCATCGAATCAACTCCGAATTTTCTATTCAAGTGTATTAAAAAGATCCGCCTCGACCCAATTGAGTTAACCATTTCAAAGTGAATCAATTGCATGATCACATGACATTTTCTATTTCCATCCTACACTCAAGTTTCAACAGAAAAGACCAGAAAAATATTATTCCCAATGCATACGATAAAACAGTACCAATGAATAAATTATAATGATTAGTACAATAAGCGTTTCTTGGAAATCACACTGAATATTCAAGAAAAATAACGTTACATCATCGTTTAACCGAACATGATCGAGTAACTTAAGTACACATACCATTTTATGATGCAACTTTATTGTTTTTACGGCCCGATAAAACGAAAGGCAAACTTCTCACTAAACTACAATTTAGCCATCGATATTTTTTTTATAAGTATCACTTTCAACAAGTAAGTCACCAATGAGTTTGAGCTAGAAATCGTTATTTTATCTTTACCCTCGATATCTTAGTTCTGTGCGTATTTGTTTTAATTATCTTGAAATAATTCGTTTTCAATAGGTATCTGATCTGATATGGAAAACTCATGTCTTCTAAGTATTCATCAGATGAATAAATCAGTTTGAAAGCTCTATTTATTTTATCATGATCCATATTTGTTTTTTTTTGTGCACTTATCTAATTAATGTATTACTTCTGCCGAATATTTTTCGTTAAGATCGATTTGATTACATAACAAAAGGAGTCAGGATTGACATAAAATTTTAAATATTGTTGTACCGCTGCACTTTTGTTAATCGAATCTAGAACTTTTATGCATTTCAGAGATTGAACTAGTTATTCTAATACCTATTTTTAGCGGCTTCTGGAAATTTCTGAGGTTTGAAAGAGATTTTAATATGCATTTCAGAGATTGAACTAGTAAATCCAATTCCAATAGCTATTTTTAGCGGCACATCCAATTTCTGAGGATTAATAGTTATTTAATAAACTAGATTATTAAAGACAGCGACTAATGGTCGAGATATTTTAATGCGTAAGCGGAGCGAACGCGTTAATAGTTCGAGACCATTAGTCGCTCGATTAATAACCGAGTATATTACAAGATTTTTCCGACGATCTCAACATGAATAGTGTATAACTTCTTGATTAAAATACATTCTCAATTCGCATAAAACATACATTTGACGTAAAGGAATTTCTATGTTTCTATGTTCCAGTAGAGTTTTGACATTTCTCGTAGTGCTTCTGAGTACTTTGTGTACGGTTGCCATGAGGATTGCACATTAAATGGCTAAAAAACTGAGCATTAAAATGGGTCATTAATGCTCAATTTCGTATATATTAAACATTTTATTTCGAGGTCGGCGGAAAAAGGGATTTTAATTCCTAAGCCCTCTTTATTCCTATTATTATTTGGGGGATCAAGATCACTTTTGATTCCCCTGTATTTATGGAATATTTCGAAGAAAAATATATAGAAACATATTCACTGAAGTCTGAAACCAAAGACTTGGTGGCGATATGTAGATGATATTTTTGTAATTTGGCAACACGGCTAGAGGAATTGAATACGTTTTTTGATTACATCAATAGTAAAGAACCAACTATTAAATTTACGATGGAATTAGAACAGAATAATCAATTTTTCTTTCTAAATGTTCTTATAAGAAAATTTATAGATCATTTTGAAACAAGTGTATTTCTGAAACTCATTAAAGAGTTTCTACTAGATAATCAATGCCTAAATGACCACACCAAATTTTATAGAAAAAACAATTTCAAATTTAGAACGAAAAATATCTAAACAAAATTCTAATGATGATCAGATACAAACAGAAAACCGTCAAGAACAACCAAATTTGTTGAACGTCGTTCCCTATATTCCTGGCCTTTCAGAGAAAATAAGAAGAATTGGTTCCGAATTCAACATAAGAACTGTTTTCAAAACACAAAATGATTTGAGATCCATTCTAACCAAACGAAACCAATGAATGAGACACAAAAAACCAAAAAATTATGTTTACAATATTCCCTCTATATGTGGAAAATCTTATACAGGGGAGACATCAAGACCTTTAGAGATAAGAAAACGGGAATATAAGAACAACATCAAAAATAGAGACTTTACAAGATCACAAATCGCTAATCATGTATGTTCAAATAGCGGAGATCATATGATGAACTGGAACAACTCAAAGATCCTAATGACGAAAACTGATAATAATTATAAAAGGAAAATTAAGGAATCAACAGGTATTTTGTTAGGTGTAGTAGATAATTTGGCCAATTGTTCTGTTGGAATAGATCGTATTTGGATTGATTTATTGAAGAAAGAAATGACATCAGGAAATTTCAAAATGAAATAAATCAACAACTCTATATATTGAAAACTTTCAATGTCAATCAGATTGCAAATGAAAAAACACACCATTCTGAAGATTTTACAAGTTTGTCTGAAGAAGGTGTCTGATATAGACATCAAAACGTTACATTGTCCTTTTCATTTATTTACTTTTTCAATTCAACTGTTAGGCAACAATTTTTTCAATACAATTTGCTCCCGACAAATAAGTGCAAAGATTCTCGCAGGAGCACTTCATCTTAATTATTTTTTTTTAATTTCTGTTTCAGAGACGGGGTGAAAACCTATAAAGTTTTCAAGAAATGCAGAATTCCCCCAGAATATAATTCAATCGATATTTGAAACTTTTCGATTGAATGTTTCGATTCAAAGAAAGATTTTTTCTTAAAAATTTCTGTACGCCTGAAAAGAAGATACAAAAACCTTGCCAAGAAAGTACCACATACATTACCTACTTTCCTTATTCAAAAAATTTGTGGGTTGATGGACATGGCATAGGGTGCAACAAAAACCTTCAAAAATGCATAAGAGTTCGGTGAAAGTGAAACCAAATTGACCTGTTTCAGGATTTTGTTGCCAAATGATTTCCTTCTGATAAAATAATTTGTTCCATAATTTTGACTGTATAGAACTGTCTCCCATCCACATACTTATTTTGCCATAACCCTGCTGGATTGCATCATGTTCCAGAATTATACACAAACCTTAAAGTTACTGGGCGATTTTAAATGAGAATGTTTTTGACAATTATTCGCTGTAGATGTTTGAGAATTAATTATGATCGCTCTGTAAATTCCAGGGTTCAATTTTTTCTCTTTAAGGTGCTATCTAATATGTCTACTCAGAAAAAAATTGTCTGTATATTTTGTGTAGCTGGTTCCTTCATAAACTACCATTCAAAAAGACTGTACATTTCCAATTTTTACGCGATTTTCTCGTGAATGATGCAACAGATGTACACAGTGATCTGAAGAAACTCATCATAATTTGAGCTTGCCTTTCCTTTTCTGAGGTCATACACAGGGTGTCACATTTAAAAAAGTGTAACTTTGGTCTGTAACTTTGTCTTTGAACACCCAGTATATATGAAAATCATTTTCAATTGTGCTTTTGATTACCCTACACTCATCAATGAAAAAGATCTTCAAAATATCATCATTAACACCCTCAAAATGAGCATAGCGTCAGTGGTGGGCCACCCGGTATATAACGGTCAGCCATCCACATACTGATTTTGCCGAGCCCTGCTGGATTGGACCATATTCCTTAGAATTATACACAAATCTGAAAGTTACTCACATTTGAGCGAAGAAAGGATCTATAAGAAATATCGTCTGTACGAATCTTTCCGAAAATTATAAATCTACATAGCGGCCATCCAGACACTAACTTTGCCTAACAATTCCAGGGTTTAAGACTGACAAATAGACGGAATTATTTCACACCTCGTATTCTTCATCGGACAGTTCATATGCGCCTTTCAGACTGAAAAGTTAGGCAAGAAAGAAATAGAGCAATCGGAGCATAGCAATATTCTCAACTATTTTGCTTTTCATGCAGAATTATTGGATTTAGATGCAAGTACGAAGCGGATACGAAATCAAGGAAATAACACCCACTGTAATCAGTATTAATTTCCATTCTAATCTCATAATAATTTTCTCGACGGAATAAAAGCAGTTATTCGCCAATATTCGGTAGGTAATCTTTTATTTCATAACATTAATCACATTTGTTATTGATATGAAACTAGAATACGAATATTTTATTATTTCCAGTAAGATAATACGTTCAGATATCCACGATGAATAGATTAAATTTTAGTTATTGTAAAGGAAGTATCCTCTCGTAACAAATTCTGCCGCACTAATTGAGATCGAAAGCATTTTGGGTTGCCTAAAATAAAAGATGTCATTCAACTATTCCCAAACCAAACAATTATTATTTCCTTTTAATTCAATTACTGCTTTCCTGTCCTATCATTCAAAAATAAATCAAATAGTTTCAGAGATTGTTAATTTGAAACATTATACACATTTTACGAGATAAAAACATTTGTATTAGACCGTAAAGAATGTTAACAACCTAACTTTTTGACAGAAAGCATTAAATTATCTATGAACAGAAACTCTGTCAATGATCTACTAAATTCAATCCATTGATAATGGAAGGAAAACAATGGAATGATGACAAAGAAATAATGAATCATGCTAATTAAGCCGTCGTTTTGATAATCCAATTAAAATTCATAGCATTCCTCACATTCTTTAACAAATCGGTTATCAGTTTGTAACAAATACAATAACCAACTCAGTTACTAAACCAAGGAATTAGATTGAACTGAGTTCCTTGAAACCCTGAAACAATAATGCAAAATTGATCCGATACGTAACAAGATAATTAAGGGAAAACAAACATAAACAATGGAAAAGAACAATTGAAACAATAGGTCAATCTTAGTGGCAGGTTTGATCGTTAACGTAGAAGAAAAAACAATATCCTACCCTGCTTATAGTACTTATTTTCCTAATTCTAGGCTGCGATCTCACAGGTCTCAGTCCTTCAGACTCAGATGACATTTTAACAGGTATCTAAGAGCGCACAAATCGTGGTTAGCACCAGTTTAAAGTATCACAAAATGATGGCACTTATTTTTGTCACTGTTCAACAATCCTTTACCCTTTCCGAGGGTTCAAATACTTTAAAATATGAATGAATTCGTTGTGATTCGCACATATTCGACTGCTGTTACACTCACGTGCTGTAAATTTCTGGAAACTGTAGTCATGAATAGCTTTAACCGCGGAACTGTTCGCGGGTTAGAGTAGGAGTATTGGTTTGTCGACTTTGTGCAGTGCGAAGTTATGATATAGCTTTAACTGTGTGATAATAAAGTAAATATAAATAATTGAAATTAACCTTGACTAAATTTTACTGGTACCAGATGATATTTGTGACGTCACGCGAATGGCGCTTTGTAGTCCTACCGTGCAATTATCTCATGATAAGATACAGTTTTGACGCAGGACCGGATCTAGCTACAGATGATCATCTAAAAAATTTAAGAAATGCCCTGAGCAGGAGCTTTTGAGCGCTCGTTTTTTGGGGAGCAATAAGACTTTTACCGCAAAATTTAACATGGGATTTGAGAATATATAAATGCAGAATCTCAGAACAATCTGAATTATATTCTGGAAAGTATTCAAGAAATTAGATATGTAAAATATAAATAATTACAATTTTGACCATTAGTCGCTGTTTAATAACCTAGTTGATTAATTACTATTAATGACTGATTACTATCATTGAGTATACATCTTCATCTAGTATATTTAAACTCAATGTTATTATACAAAATTTTGAGGTAATATAGCTCCCAATGAACTCTATTATTTTGATCTACGTCTGCATGTGAAAGTGTATCTTATTTTAGGGTTTTACGATTCTAATATTACGATATTAGATAAAGTCAAAAGATATTACAATACAATAGGGATGTTGACTATTTTTTGGAATTCATTTTATTTTGTAGATAAACCCTATACAAACACGAAAATATTACTTTTTCTTAAAAATATAGTATTTGCCAATAAAAAATACGTTGAAGAAAAGAGAATTAATTTTCCCCGGAAAACGGCACGCTATGATGATTACATCAATAGTCGGTAGACATCATAGACTAATTAAATTTTTAGTTTGTCAGTTTGTCTATGGTAACATACTTTGACTTCTGTCAAAGCGAACTGATTTTGCCTGATTCCTTGTGGAAAAGTTCAATTTAAGCCTTCAAAATGAATATGTCGGTCTATAAAAGCTGAATGAGGTGTTTCTTTTATTTGTAATAATAAATATGAGTTAAAAGTTTGCTACTTACAGAGACAATTCTACGTTTTTAAGCTCCACTGCACAAAAATCTTGTTTTCAGCAAAGAAACTTGCGACCATCAGGAAATCAATCTTCGTTAAGTTACTACTATATACCCTTGATGAATCCTATCTCCATTTAAAAGAAAATTGTAGATTATCGTTCTTGTAACGAATAATCGAACTATTCTGTTTCTTTCAGCTTTCAACTTCTTGAGTTCGAAACATAGATATGATATTCTATATATTTACTATGGTTCAAGTCACAAAACCGTGGGTTTCACAAAGCTTGATTGGGCAATCAAATCGTTCGTTTTGAAGTAAGTCGATGGTTTATGTTAAAAATCAACTGAAAATTGCAGAGAAATTATGACATTTCAATAATCAAGGTGATTGGAGTTTTGTGGAACCCGGCCTATGAATGTATTTTGTTGATCTGAGCTGAGCACCGAACCGAACATTCGAATTTGCAATGACAATACGGCATAGTGACGTCAATTACCTCTGATTGGCGTTCGCAGTCACGTGATAGTTGATAATAAATAACATAATTGAATCACCTTTATTTAATTCAACGAGAATAATAAGATCACTAAAATGGTTTTTTAGGATTGCAAAAATTTCCTTCTATGAGGAAAACCTCAATGTATATGAATTCGTAACATGAGTCAACATCCCTATTGTAGAATATCTTTGGATAAAGTGATTTCACAGAAAGCCAGTCCTGCATGGTTTCAGAAATATGTCGCTGATTCGGTTATCAGATTATATTTTATCTACTGACCTGCGAGATTCCTTGCCGACTCATCCATGGTTTGCAATTCCCTTCGAATACATTCTACAATACAATCGTTTTATTCGATATGTGACTGTGTCTTAAACTAATTAGTTATGCTGATCATTTTTTTCTAACTTCTTTAAGAAGGGAAGAAGTTTCACAGTCATTCCAATCACATTTTTCCAGGGTTGTTAGTTGAAAATAACAGAAAGCTAAAGTATTTAATCTGCCTATACTTTTTGAGATGAATATTTGGTATTGAATCATTTTTGATAATCAAAGTAAATAATTAAATGATTGATTTGGAATATGAGTAAGTATTATATTGTATAAGCGATAATATGCGAAATACACAAAATCATTTACCTATTGCATAACAAAATTGAATAAATTATTTTTTCTACAAACGTCAAAAAATGACAAGGTTCGCGCATTGACAAGAATATGCGAAGTGACCCTTTTTTTCATTTCCTTTGTTACTATGACACCGTGCGCGAAGTAGTGTGCGAAATACTTACTTCGCATGTAAACTATAATGGGATTTTTATATTTTAACTTGGTAAATTTCTTGAAATCTACGTTTTCTTTAACATTGAGTGTTGCTTTCAACATAGAATATATTGCCCATAGTTATAATACCTAATTACTTGATTTGGAAAAAACAGTTCAAACCAGTTCAATATTTTTTTTCATATTAAGCTAAGCGTTTATAGAAAAAAATTTTGTTTGCATCTCATGCGCGAAATACTTTGGTGATCGAGAACTGATTTTTTTAACGAGGCGCAGCCGAGTTAAAAAAAATAGTCGAGATCACCAAAGTAGCATTTCGCGCACTAGATACAAAAATAACTATTTCACTTCCACTAAGGCGCGTTTGGCAAAGTCAGTACCTGAATGGGTGATCGTAAAATAAAGCATTGTTTGAAGAGTGTTCAAACAAGGTTAATAAATATATCCTGATCCCTAATCAATATACTTTTTGGTTTTTTAAGGCATAAAAATATCTGGTATGATTGGAATGAAAGAGGAAATTCACGAACCCGTTAAAAAACACTAGATATTATTATTAACGACAGGGACTAATGGTCGAAATATTTGTTTGTTTATAGTTCGAGACCATTATAGTCGCTATATTAATAAACGAGTTGATCACGAGATTTTTCTGTCGACCTCATTATGAATCGAGAATAAATTTTTGACTAAAATACTTTCTTATTTTGCATAAGACATACATGTTTTTATGTTCCAGTAGAGTTTTGGCAATACTCGTATTGCTTCTGAATGCTTTGGTTCAGCATAAATTGAACATTAAAATGGATTATCAAAATTCAATTTCGTGCACATCAAACTCACATTTTATTTGACGGCAAAACAAATCAAAATACATACAGGCAATCAAATATTTGCGGGGTTGTGTAACTGATGGGCAGATGAACAAGCGCACAAACTCCTGATCTCACGTCAGTGATTCTCTAACTTATTTTCACTCAATATTTTCAGTGCAAAAATAAAATAAAGGTCAAAGCAGAACACGGATAAGTGGAGAAAGATTTAGAATTTTCTATGAGCAGAATTGCGTTTTTGAGCGCTCGTTCTCTATAGAAGAATGCTATATCGTTTTGCCCAAATATCTGTAATTTTCTAATTTTGAGCCGAAAATGGTCTTAAACGATACATTTCTACTCCCTCATGACGAATTCGTGGTTAAAATTCTGTCCGTGGGTCCGTCCGTCGGCCGTTAGCACAATAACTTTCGAAGGGATTTTCTAGAGACTTGAAATTTTCAGGGTGAGTTGGGTTCCTAAATGGATCGGCTAAGTTCGTTAACCAGCCAAATTGTACAGGGTGTTTCATAAACTATGGCCATTCAAGATTTTTGTTCGTCATATCTCAGACAAAACGAAACCAATCGAAATGAAATGTTGCGGCCAAATGCGAGATGCTCATAATCAAAGATTATATAGTATACAGGGTGTTTCCTAAACATGCGGCAAAATTCAGGGGATTGTTCCTTGGACTATTCTAAGAATATTTTGTCCCTTGATGATTTTTGAAAAACCTCTTGTTTCGAAGATATAGGGGAAACAAAATTTTAGATAATAACATTTTATTATGAAAAATTACATGAAATTTTAACTTAACCTACAAAAAACTGTTGAAAATTATAGCGATTCATAATAGTCAAAATTGCTAATACATCACAAAACGAATTCAAATGAAAACCGTGTTTAATCTGTATTCCTTTACCATCTGAACTTATCAATTTTAAGTCAAAAAACTGGCCGTTTTTAGTAATTGGAATGTTGTTAAACAAATTTAAAAATAAATTGTATCTACTTAGTAAATACAGTGCGGTACGCATTTTTATTTAAACTATTATTAATTTTAAAAATACGAAAAATGTTGTTCGCCCTGTATCTTCGAAACGAAGAGGTTTTTCAAAAATCATCAAAGGACAAAACATGCTTAAAATAGTCCAAGAAACAACCCCCTGAATTTTTGCCGCATGTTTAGGAAACACCCTGTATAATAAGTGAATAATAATACTCTATAATCTTTGCTCATAACGAGCCTTATGCAAAATTTTGTGGCTATCATAGTGTAGGTAAACAGAACCATAGTAAATTCAATTGGAATATTGAAAAGAAGAAACTTCATATTTTATAAAAAGATATCCGATTAGAATAAAATTTATTTTGTGAATGAAGAATGATATACTGAATTTTCATGCAAAATATTGTAGCCATAGTATTAACAGAACCATAAATATTTCAACTGGAATATTGAAAACAAGAATCTTCATATTTCCATAACAGAATATCCTATTCGAGTGAAATGAATGGAGACTGATAAACTGAATTTTCATGCAAAATTATTGGCCATAGTGTGTTAACAGAACTATAGAAAATTGAATTGGAATATGGAAAAGAAGAATCTCTATATTTCATAACAAGATATCCAATTAGAGTGAAATTTATTTTGTGAAATCATAACTGATATACTGAATGTTCATGCAAGATTTCAAGAGGATCGCATTTTCAGAACGATAGAATTTAATTTTTTTAACTATTTTTCGAATGCTAGGCAAGATTTATTATAAAGGAAAATATATATTTTTAATATTATAACGAGCCTTGAGAAAGGACCAATCGTGTCCGAAACGTTGGCAATGTTATAAAATGGTTTAACATCAATACCCAGATTTTCTTTTCCAAATTCCTGTTAACACTTCCCAATATTTTTTGAATAATTTCCATAATATAATTCTGTTTGTACTGAGATGTTGTATGTATACCCATATAAAATTTTGAGGTAATAGTCTTATTGTCCCACCAATGAACGAGCGCTCAAAAGCTCCTGCTCAGGTCCTTTCTTGAATTTTTTTTTCAACTACAGTTGGACATGCAAGTATCAATAATAGGTTATGCTGTTAAAATGGCACCAAAGGGTTGTATTTCAACGATTTAGCTGATATGATATGTTGTTTAATCGATAAGCAAAAAATGAATATTCGAAAGGGTAGCTTATTATCAGAAAAAACTTCATAATATCAACATCAAAAACCGAAAAATAAAGAAACAATGAAACTAACTGACAGTCCCAATGTAGGTATTCATGGGTTTCACAAAGCTTGATGGGATCATTGATTTGAATTCAGTTCATTCATTCATTGGTTTACATGTCGAGAATAAACCAAAATTAACAAAGAAATGAAAACATTTCATTGATCAAAAGTGATGAAAGTTTTGTGAAACTCATTTTATGTATCACAAATAAATAATAAGAGAGGTTCTGTATTATGTGTATTATTCATAATTACGAGCAACACGTTAATCCAATAATTTGATCAACCTTACCAGAATTCCCGAATCTCTCCTGGAATCCGGATCTTTTTCAGGATCGTCATCATCCCTATAGTTTCAACTTGACCCATGCCCCAACTGGAGCTCATCATATTGTGAATAGTTTTCATAATATAATTCCGTTTATACTGAGATTTTGTATGTAGGTATACCTATATTTGGTATCATATTAAATTATGAGGTAATAGTCTTATTGCCCCACCAATGAACGAGCGCTCAAAAGCTCCTGGTCAAGTCCTTTCTTGAATTTTTTTCAACTACAGTTGGACATGCAAGTATCAATAATAGGTTATGCTGTTAAAATGCACCGAAGGGTTGTATTTCAACGATTTAGCTGATATGATATGTTGTTTAATCGATAAGCAAAAAATGAATATTCGAAAGGGTAGCTTATTATCAGAAAAACTTCATAATATCAACATCAAAAACCGAAAAATAAAGAAACAATGAAACTGACTGACAGTCCCAATGTATTCGTGGGTTTCACAAAGCTTGATGGGATCATTGATTTGAATTCAGTTCATTCATTCATTGGTTTATATGTCGAGAATAAACCAAAATTAACAAAGAAATGAAAACATTTCATTGATCAAAAGTGGTGAAAGTTTGTGAAACCCCATTTTATGTATATCACAAATAAATAATATAAAAGGTTCTGTATTATGTGTATTATTCATAATTACGAGCAACACGTTAATAATCCAATAATTTGATAAACCTTACCAGAATTCCCGAATCTCTCCTGGAATCTGGATCTTTTTCAGGATCGTCATCATCCTAGTTTCAACTTGACCCATTGCCCCAACTGGGGCTCATAAAAACTATGTGAGATGTGAGTTTTTCACACCTTTCCTTGTAAATTTTACGTTGCACTATCAATAAAGCACTGTCGCACAACAGTTAAAGAACGAGAATAATCCTATTATATTTTAGAAATCTAGTTTTCGTCTTCAAGGGAAACAACCCCAACCTCTACCAGTTACTTGGCAGTCACTGCGTCCTTGAGAATTCAACCCCTGTGAACAGTGGCGCCACACTGGGATGGACGGCACCATATTTATGACATTAGGGGAATGATCCGTCTCTTTTTATTATTAGGGTAGTTTCGCAGATAATGAATATATTATTTATTATCAAATTTCTCTCGAATATTTCAAGCTGTTTTGAAAAGATAAAAGAAACTAATTTATTCATTAGGACAATGAAGCATTTCTGAAAAAAATTGAGAAAAGCCCTGAGCAGGAGCTTTTGAGCGCTCGTTCATTACCTCAAAATTATATATGAGACTTGAGATTGATACCAAATATATAAATGCAGAATATCAGCACAATATTAATATTCTGAAAATTATTCAGAAAATGAAATATGTAAGAAATACATACAGGTTTGGAAATTCACATCTGAAATATACGATATACAATGCATCAGACAGAGAATTCTTCCCTCCAGTTGCACAGATGAATAGTCGAGACAATCACTAGCTGTTACACACTGAATTCAGTTGTCTCACTTCATTATTCTAGTCTTGTCTCTCTCTTATCGTTCAGAGGAGCGTAATTCTCTAGTATGGTAGGCAACAGTAAATACTTGAATCGCGTATTACGGGCTGGGCCGTATTCTCGACAAGTGATAGTCCAAAACGTATACGAACTTCATTGCGCGGTGTGCATTTTTGCAGGTAAAACAGGGACTCGCGCAATGAAGTTTGTATACGTTTTCGAATATCACTTCTCGAGAATACGGCACCAGCCTGACAAATTAAAAATTCTTTACGTGCAGTGCGGGTTCCCTACCATACTGCGATAAGAGAGAGACAAGACTAGATTAATGCAGTGAGACAGTTGAATTCATTCAGTTATCGCACTTGATTATCTCGCCTATTCATCTGTGCAACTGGAGGGAAGAATTCTCTGTCTGATGCCTTGTATATCGTATGTTTTCGATGTGAATTTCCAAATCGGTATATATAGTCCGTTCACGAAAGGTGAGCCGTCGGTTGGCCATGGAAATTTGGCATATTCCACTGTGTATATTAAAATTTTAGGTTATGTTAATTATTTTCTTGTCAGATTGATACGCAATGTTGTCAATATTGCATAGAGTTGTCTGATAACTATCAAGATCGTCGGACGACGTCGGATACATTCGGCAACGTTGACTTTATTTTACGTTATGACAGCAAATACTGCCAACTTCAGATAAATAAACAAATGCCTACTATATGTGCTCAACCTTTCGTGAACGGACTATAGATATCAAAAAAATTAAATTCTATGGTTCTGATGATGCGATGCGATACTCTTGAAATTGTGCATGAACATTCAGTATAGTAGGTTTCATTGTCGAAATAAATTTCACTCGAATCGGATATTCTGTTATGGAAATATAAAGATTCTTCTTTCAATATTCCTATTGAATTTTTATAGTTCTATTAACACTATGGCCACGAAATTTTGCATGAAAATTCAGTATATCGATCTATATTCACCGAAAAAATTTTACTCAAATCAGATATCTTGTTATGGAAATATAAATATTTTTCTTTTCAATATTCCAATTGAATTTTCTATGGTTCTGTTAAAACAATGGCCACATATTTTGCATGAAGATTCACACAAAAATTAAAATTAATTGGATAGACATTCAGAATATCGATCTCCATTCACAAAAAAAAATTCACTCGAATCGGATATTTTTTTATGGAAATATGAAGTTTTTTTTTTAATATTCCAATTGAATTTTCCATGGTTCTGTTCACACTGTGGTCACAAAATTTTGTAAGAGGCTTGTAACATTTTATTCCGATTGGTTTCGAATTTTCTGAGATATTGAGGAACAAAAATTTTGAATGACCTTTATTTATGGAACACCCCGTACGATTTGGCTGGATAATGAACTTAATCGAGGCATTTGGGACGCGAACTCATCCTGAAAATTTCAAGTCTCTAGGACAATCCCTTCGAAGTTATTGTGCTAACGGCCGGACGGCCCCACGGACCGAATTGAATTTGACCACGAATTCGTCATCAGAGAGTAGTTATTACGATCCGCCTATGGGTCATGATTTGTTTCATTGTCCACATCACAAGGGTTAAAACTGATTGCGGTAAAAACTACACTCTAACAGAGCATGCGCGTAATCACTCTTACTTTCAGGATTCTCTTTGTTTCGAAGGAAAAAACAATCTATACAAAACAGAAACCTATCATATCCATTGGCTGTAGGTAGTCAAAACAAATCGCATCTAATCAGCACCTTGACTGTAATCAATACGGTCTCAAACACACAAAGGTGTATTCAAAAGTTGAATCGATGTCTTGAATTGAAATGTAATACCGCAAATTTCAAACAAACTCCGAGCTTTTTATTCGGGTTATCTGGTTTATCTTCGAGCGCTCGTGTTCTACTTAAATAAGTGCTGAATTTTTTTGTACAAATGTCTATACCTGATGAAGAATCCGTGGTTAAACTCTATTCTGTCCGTGGGGCCGGCCGTCCGTTGGCACGATAGATTAGATTAGATAAGATAGTGGTCGATCGGCACGTTGATTACCCTTCTGCACTGCGACCAATAAGGTCTTTTGTGCGTTACCATGCTAAAACTACGTTGTTCCCAGGAATCTAACCTCCTTAGCAAAGCTGGTTACTTCCTTAGGAGACTTCGCTCTTATCTCGGCTGGCGTTAATAAAGCGCCACCTAGTAGAGTAAGTCTGGTTGCGCCAGCGCAGTGCATTGGCATAGTATATGCTCAGTGGTTTCAGTGGCCAATTCACATAACCTACAAATGTCGGAGTTTTCTTTACCGATCTTGTGTAGGTGATATCTCACGGGACAATGCCCTGTGAGAAGGCCGATTAGCAGCCTTACTCGTTTTTGACAACGATAGAGCTTGTTGAGCCTTCTCTTTGAAGTTTCGATTAGTCTCTTTGCTTGTCTTTGACCGGATGTGTTTATCCAGTAAGAGAGTGTTTCTCCCTTTTTCCCAAAACACCGATCTCTGCCCTAATCAGTGTAGGTGATACCCAAAAACAGGGGCACGGGTCAGGTGAAGGGTGTGGTTTGCTCCTCTTTTTGCAAGGGCATCAGCTCTTTCATTTCCCTCAATGTTCTGGTGGGCAGGTACCAAGCTAAAACTAGCTTGTTGTACTTCGCCAGTGTTTTGAGGGACTGTTTGCAGTTCCGAATGGTCCTTGATCTACAATCAACGGCCATAAGCTGCCTCAGAGCCATCTGACTATCAGAGGCAATGCAAATTCTGGCTCCCTTGTACTGTCTGGACAGACAGACTTGGGCGCATCTTTCTATGGCCAGAATTTCAGTTGGAGCGTTGTTATTGGCTTTCCCAAAGGTTCCGATTCCCTGTATTTGGGACCGTATATGCCTATGCCTGCTCCTCGTTCCCTTAGGGACCCATCTGTGTACCAGATGAGATGATTTTTACGAAGTCGAGACAAACCTTCCACACTTTCTTGGCGATCACCTATGATCACTTCGTAGTTGGCGTCAAGGTCATACTCGATTGGCATGGAATCCCTCGGTAGTAAAGGGAGTTGACCACTGAGGGATCTTAAAATATTTTCGTGTCCCTTGCCAGGCCCTATTCGGTCCATTCTTAGGGCACTCATGAGACCTTCTTTCTTAACCTAAATGTGCAGCGGGGTGAGATCCAGTATTACCTCTACTGCAGCTGTAGGAGTTGTATACGCAGCTCCTGTAATGCCTAGACAGGCCAGTCTTTGAACCTTATTCAGCCTCTGCTGGCTTGTCTTTTCTTCAGTTTTAGTCCTCCAAACTAAAGAGGCATATGTGATAACAGGTCTTACCACCATCGTATAGATCCAGTGGATCATACGAGGCTGCAGACCCCAAGTTTTGCCAAATAACTTGCGGCATATCCAGAACGCCGTTGTGTGTTTCTGATCTCATTCGAAAACTATCCAAAATAAATAATTTGCGTGAAAGGAGAGTGTTTACGGTTGGCCGTCAGTACTATAAAACCAGTGAAAATAGTTTCGTGGTTAAATAAATGAAATGTTTTCATTGATTAGGTTTATTCATTCAACAATTATCAAAGAAATCAAAAACTGATAACAATAATTATTATAGTAACGAAATATTAAAGATTTAATAATAAGAAAAATAGTATCATAAACCAGAACCAAAGACTTTATTCCATTCTAATAACAGATCTAGATCCTTTGTTGAAACACTGGACTTAACACGAAGGAATGCTTTTTTGAAATCATCCATCATTAAAGGCCGTACCTCATCAGGTTGTATTTTTTCGATAAGATGCATGTTGATTGACTTATTGGCCCCAATGAGGCCTCTGAACACAAGCTTCTGATGTCTGCACCAGAGTATCCTTCCGAAATTTAGCAACTTCCTCGAAATCATTTTCAGTTAGTTGGTGATTTTCCCCTGCGATCAATTTCTTTAGCAGTTCCAACCTTGCCTAAAATATTATAAATGATTAATTAATCCCCCCTCGGGGGGATTATCAATTTATTGTTATAAAATAGTGGGATGGTATATACCTACTGAGTTTTCCTTTCAAGTTGGCCTATTAGACGTTTTTGGAGAACTAGTGAATATTTCGTTCTGAAATTTTAGGTGGAGCCTTGAGGATGAAGGCACTCTTCGCCCAAAATATTTTCAAGTCGGCAGTGTTGCCCACGTCTATCCCAAACGCATATCTCCTTTCTTATTTCAAATGGAACTGTAAATTGTTTATAAATAAATGAAAATAATAAATATTTTTATTTTAGTATCGAATCAATACCGAATTCGCAGTATAACCTACTTAAAAAATTTCTCTGCCATGCACTGTTGCCAAGTTATGCACATATTCTTGAAATTTTTGACATTTGCATTGCAAGTTTAGAAATGCAATATCTATATTATTTTCTATGCGAACGGAACCAAACTCAGCAGTCGCATAGTAGAGAATTCATGCATTCATGTGGTATATTCAGTATTTTGATACATCGTGAGGTTTTTCGAAAATTTTTATCCGAAAATGTGGAACTTAAAATTTAATTATTTCGAGATTTTCAAATGGCAAGCCCATATTTAATTTACAGCATTCATTTAAAGAAAAAATGAATTGCAGTCACCTTTACACTAATTATTTATTTTGGATAGTTTTCAAATGAGATGAAAAATCCTACTGAAATTCTTTAGTATTTAAGGGGCGTTCGGCATCGACATCGGACGTGTCGGATCGATCTAAACCGTTCGTTTATTACATCCGGATTGAGGGAATACAAATCTGTACCGTTCGTCATAAAAATCTGAGCAATCGGACGTCGATCTTTTCGCTCGGTCTATTTCGACGGAGCAAAGCGATTTTATCCATAGAGTTTTATGTTTTTTATATTTTTTTTTGTTTTATGTTGAGTTCCTGATCCGACAACCGATAGATTGAAAAATTCTAACAATTTTTATTTTTCTGTTTTCATTTATTCATTAAAAACTCAATTAATTCATTAAAATTTTTCAATATAGTTATCGTAGTTACAAATGGGCAGGAGGAGATATTGCTTCCCGTTTCTTTTTCGTGTAATTAATCAATTAATTGATCAGGATCTTTCGGTACAACTATCGCCGTATTGAACGACCAGAAGGGGATATTGCATTACTCGTTTCTTTTGCATTCAGTGCCTTTGCACATAATTAATTAATTGAGATTTTATGGAAGAGCTACTAAAAGGGTGGGTGAAGTATCGTTAAAAGATGAGCATATTTCCCAAAATAGTGATCTTTGAAAAGTCATAATCTATAAAAGTAGAACAGAGCAGTATGTTCTGTGGCAGATGCTCTGTACCGTTCGTTTATTTCCAGATATTTCAGATTTATCTGTACGATCTGTGGTCACGTGACAAAAAAATCCGTCCGCTCGCGGAGGTCAATGCCGAACGCCCCTTTAGTCATGATCTATGGACACAATGCTGTGCGATTATAATGTGAATTATCGGAATGAATTCTATGGTTGAGGTCATGATCATTGCATGGACCTATAATACTAACTGGACGTCGAACTTCCTAACTGTCACGTAGAAAAAAGTGAGGCAAATCGCCGCCATTTGCAGTTTGGAGTGAACCACAAATATTTGATGTTTTATGCCATATGTGCTCGAAATTTTGATTGAAACATAGACGTTCCTTTGAAAGAAATGATGAAAAACGAACTCTGTATATTAGTGTTCTGTGAACACTGACATTTCGTTCTATATAAATTAATTTTTTTTTTCGATTCGCGTGATAAGTTATTAGAATAATGTACCATTATGATGACTATACACAATAGATTCCTCAATAACGGTATAACCTCACCAATTCTAATACTTCAGTTCGTTGAAAAATTGACAACTCTCAAATTAGTCAATTTCACTCCAAACTGCAAATGGCCGCCGTTTGCCTAAAAATTTTTGACATGTTCGCTATCTAGTTAGTATTATAAATCTATGGATCATTGGGCCAGGATCACCGATAGCGAAACAGTTTTCGGAATTCATTTCCAGTCATTCTTGCTAAATGTGGATAACTATGTTGAAGGTCCTACAGATTCTGTCAATAATTATTTGGCATTCTCCGTGAATTGATGTTTGAATAAAATGGGTATTTTTCTGTGATATCTATGATCATCAAACACTTTTATAATTTCAATCATAGTATCAATTCAATAATCCACTCATAATCAAAGAGCCATTTCATCGTAAACACAACCATAGATCATGACTCTGAATACTGAAAAATTTCAGTATTTTTCATCTCCTTCGGAAACCATCCAAATAAATAACTAGTGTAAAAGGAGACTGTCATTCATTTTTATTTCAAATCGAATGCTGTAAAATAAATATGGGTTGCCATTTGAAAATCTTGAAAAAATTCAATTTTAAGTTCAACATTTTCGGATCAAAATTCTCGAAAAAACCTTACAATGTATCAAAACTGAATATACCACATGAATGCATCGATTCTCTACTATGAGACTGCTAAGTTTGGTTCTGTTCGCATAGAAAATAATCTAGATATTGCATTTTTAAACTTGCAATGCAGTCTCAAAAATTTCAAGAATGTGTGCATAACTTGGCAACAGTGCATGGCAGAGAATTTTTTTTAATAGGTTATACTGCGAATTCGGTATTGATTCGATACATAAAAAAAATATGGGTAGTAGTAGTTCCATTTGAAATAATAAAGTAGATATGGGTTTGAGATAGGCGTGGCAAAACTGTCGACTTGAAAATATTTTAGGCAAAGAGTTCCTTCATCCTCAAGCCTCCACCTAAATTCCAGAACGAAATATCGCTAGTTCTCCTAAAACGCCTAATAGGCAAACTTAAATTGAAAACCCTGGATGTGTGTGAATAAAATTGATTGAAAAAAAAGTCTTATTTTGGGACACCTCGTATAATAACTGACCTCGTATTCAGGGAGAGGTATGTAAAGTCTTTTGACAAATCGTCTTCTAGCTGCTTCGTCGAGTTCCTGAGGTCTATTAGTGGCTCCAACCAGCAGTAGTCTCTCTTCGTTATCAGTTGTGGCACCATCTAATTGAACAAGAAGAAATTCTGTTTTATTCTACGAGAACTTTCATGTTCTGTATCACTTCTTTGAGATAATAATGAATCGATCTCATCTATGAATATGACCTGAAATAAAATGAAGTAAGAAAAATTGAAGAAAGAACTGGTGCCGTATTCTCGACAAGTGATTTCAAAGCGAATACGAACTTCATTGCGCGGTGTGCATTTTTGCAGGTAAAAGAGGGACTCGCACAATGAAGTTTGTATAAACTTTGAAAGATCACTTGTCCAGAATACGGCACCTGAGCAGTAGCTTTTGAGCGCTCTTTCATTGGTGGAGCAATGAAGCTAATACATCAAAATTTTGTATAGGACTTGAGATTGATTCTCAATATACAGGGTGGTCCAGATCGTAACCAAGAAATTTTAACCACGTATTCTACATAAAAATAAGCCCTAGTTTGTCTATAAAACATATGTCGAGAAATGTTTCCTATCCGAGATACGGGGTTTTAAAATTATAGAAATAAAAATGTTTTATTTAATAACTTTCAAACTGCTTGAAATATTTTTATGAAATTTGAGACATTAGTTTTGAGAGTCAAGGAACACTTTTTGCATAATATAATTTCTTTTCTGTTCTACCAGTGGCGTCCGTACTGCAGCGAGACTGAATATTTTCTGATAAACAATTATACGCTACTAGCTTATCCGACAATAAAATTTAATATTAAATCCTTATTTAATTTGGAGCAAATTGATTTGCTCTACAGACAAAATTGAATTTCAAAAAAAAAATTTTTAGGTTTCACTCCTAGTTTGAAACAGAAAAATTTTTAATTGAGATGAAAAAACCCTGCGAAAAATCTTTGCACTTATTTGTCAGGGGCAAATTGTTTTGAAAAAATTGTTGCCTAACAGTAAAACTGAAAAAAAAAGAAAAAAGTAAGGTAGAATGTAACGTTTTGGTGTCTATATCAGACAAAACATGTAAAATCTTCGGAATTTTATAATTGACATTGAAAGTTGTTGATCATGAATTCATCATCGGGGAGTCGAACCCTATCATTTGACACCATTTTAGAAAATCATACAGGGTGTTTCCTAAACATGCGGCAAAAATTAAGGGGATTGTTCCTTGGACTATTCTAAGAATATTTTGTCCTTTGATGATTTTTGAAAAACCTCTTTGTTTCGAAGATACAGGGGAAACAAAATTTTAGATAATAACATTTTATTATGAAAAATTACATGAAAATTTAACTTAACCTACAAAAACTGTTGAAAATTACCACCTCTAGACAAAAAAACCAATCAAATGAAAACCGTGTTTAATCTGTATTCCTTTACCATCTGAACTTATCAATTTTAAGTCAAAAAAACTGGCCGTTTTAGTAATTGGAATGTTGTTAAACAAATTTAAAAATAAATTGTACCTACTTAGTAAACACAGTGCGGTACGCATTTTATTCAAACTATTATTAATTTTAAAATATGAAAAATGTTGTTCGCCCTGTATCTTCGAAACAAAGAGGTTTTTCAAAAATCATCAAAGAACAAAACATGCTTGAAATAGTCCAAGGAACAACCCCCTGAATTTTTGCCGCATGTTTAGGAAACACCCTGTATAGCACTCATTCAAGTAGAACAAGCACTCAAAAATTATAATTGGGGTAATGTATTCTGCACTTACAGATGGTTGATGACATCTAGCTACAGCAAACAAAGCTCTAACCATTTTTTCTCCATCACCAATCCACTTCGATGTTAAGGAAGAAGCACTTATACTGAAAAATGTCGACTGACTTTGTGATGCAATACATTTACCTGGAAAATATTTCTCTTTAGTTGAAAACCATAATAATAATTATACAATACTTAATCGAATGACTAAACTAAGATAAAAATTTATCTCAAATCAGAACAACAGAAATATTTTAGAACCAATGATACGCCATTAATATTAAGAAACTACGACACAAGCAAAATTACCAGCACTACCACTTTTTTAATACTCAATAGCCTTGGAATAACACCTTTATAATCAATATAATACAGTGGAAATCCCCTATAACGAACGTCTGTATAACGAATTTGTCCGTATATCCAATTTCGTACAGACATTGCACATTGAAAACAAAATTCCATGTAAAAACACTCTTAAAACGAAGTATATTCTCTCTAAACGAAATATTCAAAGAACCTCGCACTTTAACTGGGTAATGGTAAGAAGGTATAAAGGTGGGTTTTTTCCGAAAATTTACCGGACGTACGTAATAAATCCCGACTTTAAAGTAAATCATTACGGCGGGCAGAGAAATCCTTCTGAAACAGTTTTAAATACACCCCATGATCTTTGGTTTCAATATAACCATTACGCTAGTGTAAAAATGCCTAAAAGGGAGTGCTAAGTTTGAATGATAAACTTACATTTATCAGTGAAGTCGAACGCAAACATTGCCAACTATGGAAAAAAATTTTCTGTCTAACGAAAAATCTTTGTAACGAATTTTTTTGCGGATTTAGCGCTTTCGTTATAGGGAAGTTCCACTGTAAGGTAAATCCGGGTTAGATGCCCAAACTAACGAAAAAAAAACTGTGATTAGAAATGCAATTATAATTTAAAATGATAAAACAGATGCTGAAAACTGAGGATTTATTTAGACACAATATTGTTGTTCAAAAACTTGAAATTCTTATGTTTCTTCTAGAAAAAAGGTAAAAATAAAAACAACTTTTTTGGCCATCTCTCCCGAGAGTAAGGGAGAGTTGCCCCTGTAGTTTGGGTGAGCCGCCCCACTTAAGGAAAGCGCTTTATAAAAGAAGAGCAGAAACTTTCATTAGTTTTTTTATCTTAATCTTAAGAAGAAGGATTAGCCAAACCTCAGATCATGAGAATTTTTTTTACGGCGGTCAAGATTTACAGCCCTTAATTTTTCACGTCCACAAGTGACACAGTTATAACCATTGTAAACATCTCGTGGAACCACTAGTCACAACCCAAACATTTTGACCAATCTGCCTTGATCGTTGTGGTATAAATTTTCCCAGCTGATTCCTGATTCTGATCCTTTAGCACAACTTGTAGATGGTGAATTTTTAGGTACCTTTTTATATGAATGGGATTCCATCTTCCGAGAACGAAAAATGTTCTTTATATTTTTTTATTTTTTTCGCTTTGTCAAAGTTTCATTTCCTGATCGATTTTAGGAAAACTTGTACCAGGCTTATAACTTTCAGCTATTTTGAAGGAGTTTTTTTTTGGGTGGAGTACCATTGTACCTTTTCGTACAAGGAACCAGTTCGGCGCTGACTTCATCTGAGTTTTTAAGTTGGGACATATTATCCGAAATTTTATTATTCATTCTTTAAGAAATATTCCCTCAATTAAACAGCAAGGGCGAGACTCATCAGATATATCATCAACATTTGCAAAATATACAAATGAATCTAAGGGCGTCTATCCCGTATTTTCAGGCCATCTATCCTTTTTATACGGGAGAGATGCCCCAGTATATCAAAATTGACCCATGAAGAATTCCTCTACTATTTTCTAACCTAAAATGAACCAATGAACCCTTTCATACGAAAATGCAATAGTATTGCATTAAACGTTGAAAGATAAATATTTTCACTGTGATATGTTCACACCTAAATCAGATCATAGGAGCAAGTCACCAACAGTTTCCTGTTTTTCTTGAATATTTCGGGATTAAAAAGATTTGTGGTATTATTCCCTATGACTTTCGCAAAACGAAGAACAAGTAAACAAAGACCATGCACGTGGCGTCAACTAACGATTAGGTCCGAAGTTATGCTGATCGGGGCATCTGTACCGGTGGGGCATCTAACCCGGAATTACCTTATATGTTTTGTAAAATAAGAATTGATGTAACTGGCTGGAAGACTGAGGTCGATAGCCATTTGATTTATAATAATCAATAAAGTTTACTTCTCTCTCCCTAAATATACAAAAGAGATTTTGGACGCTTTCATCAAATGATATGAATATAAAACTACCAATTAATGTCTTCCCAGTTCCAGGGGACCAAATAGCAAAATTCCTTTCGGTGGTCTCCTCAAAACCAGTGAAAAATATCTGGCGTAACATTGGCCATATGACAGCTTCTTGAATGGCCGATTTAGCAAACTGCAACCCTGCTATATCTTCCCAATGTATTGGATTTCCATTGTCCATGATTTCAGATTTTATCAATTCTACCATTTTAGGGTCTATGTTTTTCAGTCTTTCATCAGAATATGATGCAGGCAATTCTTCTTTGTTTCTATCCATATCTTCACTAAAAAATTATCTTATATACGAAGGAAAATATCAATCAAGATGAAAATGATCATGAGGCAAAAAAAGAATGTCTATTTCTTATATCTTCAATGCATCTAAAACAATTAAAAATGTCATTCAGGTATTAAATAGATTGATGAAAAGAAATCGAGTTTTAGTGATTGATAATAATATTCAAGTCCAAATTCTCATAAGGACTACAGATTTGCTAACCTTTCCATATTCCTCAAAAGAGGAGGTACGAATTTCCTACTGCTACCTCTAGTTCCTAATTTTCTTTTTTGAATACTGTTCGAGCTACATGGATAACTAGATAGGTTTTTGGTTGTTCCATACTTTTTATGTTTTGAGCATTTAATTCATCTGAAGCTGTAATAAAACCTAAATCGGGAGCATTATCTTTTCCTGTGTTTTCCCCATAATTAACCACTCTCTCCAATTTTGCTGGCATTTTCTTTGCAACAGGTAAATGCAAATTTCTCTGCTGATGTATACCGGACTGCAGACCCTTAGCAAATTCTTGGAAATCATTATGCAGTACCTTTTTACTTTGGTTACAACAAATCTCGTTAGTCATACATGGTTCTTTCAGATACTTTTTCAAATCGATAGATTTTATACTAGTTTTTAAACACAATTTGTTCTTGTTTTTGGTTGTATATTAATGATATTATCAAGAAGCTTCAATTTGTTCTCCAATAATAATAAATTTATATCATGATCACCAGTTTTCATCATTAGTTTCTTCCTCTAGTTCCTCTGGTTTTTTGTTTTTTCACTTTTTTCGAATTCAAACTTTTTTGTTAAAACACAGAACAAGTATTTCTCTATGGTTAGAAAATGACCTTTAATCAGTGATGCCAATCTGGAAAATACTACGAGTCATGATTATTGGCGTTTTCGGAAACTTACTCGATCACTAACTCGGGTTAAAAATTGACAGATAAACAGTTCTGTCAATTTGTAACCCGAGTTACAAGTGGCAAGAGATAAGAAGAGTTTTTATGTCATACGCCATCTGTTGGGCTACTCTCAAAACTCTACCGTGAAGAATTTTAGGGAGACAAAGTAATCTCTAGCGAATTATACATGGAGATTTCATTTTCAGGGTACTTTTGTAGAAGGGAATATCTTCGATATTTAATAATATTTGATTATTAAAACAATACTTATTTTGGTGATTTCGCATACTAAATTATTCTGATGGAAACTTGAAACCACTATGGCTTAATGACCAGTTCCATTGGTGTTAGTTTGGAAGAAAACTAAAATAATATTGAGGAAGTGAGGAGAGACCTATTGATAGATTTTATTTGTGGCACTCTACAAAACGGATGGTAATTATTCTCCTTCTTTATATTATTCAATAAGTTTACGATATCGTACATTGCATTCTGCATTTTCATTAAAAATCAGGTAGTCTCAATATGACCTGAAATACATTTCATTAAAGATTGACATCTATAGTAATTGTCTGTTGATAAACTACTTTAAATGAGTCACTTTCTAATTATTTTACTACATAAGCATGAACCAGTACCTTTTTTCCATGCATAGACCATCTCGAGGTATTCCGCACAACTACATTGTGTAATTCAGACTATGCGTGGAAACATTTCCTTGTGTATTTCTTACTTGTATACAGTTATACAACATTCAATCTGCTTTTAGTTGATGTTAGATTTGTGAATGAAGCAATATGTCATCTAAATCATCTAGAAAGGCAAAGAAGCCCTTAGATCTACCTTTAGGAAAAGCTGTAACTCCGAAAGATGTGGATTTATCACATGTTCGGTTACCGATTGACACCAGTGTATTCGGATTGAAACATGTGTTGACTTTGTTCGAAACTGCTACAAGCGAGGTAAGATATCACTTTAATTTAAAGGAATCGTTGAATGTTCTGCTGCACTGAGTATCATTCTGACGAAAGGCAATCTGCTTTGTATTTAATTAACATTTTCAGGGTTAATTATTATATTGTGATCTATCTACATTTTTAGGGACAACTAGTCGTAGTTTTAGTTGACTTTGACTTAACATTGGAACGGTTCAGTGTTTTATTCGGGAAGATCTAAAATGTCCACCGATTTCTTATTGATAATTCAGAATTCCTTGGATTAGTGATGAATTTTGAAGAATGTGAAGTATATGGAAGAATTCATTGAAAGAGAAAATCATTCTCAGTTTATATACAGATTATTTCATATTTTGAAGTAGATAGCCATTGTTTTGTAAATTCGGTACATTGTCTATTCAATTTTTCGATTTTAATGATAATCAACGATCTAATTACTTTTATGGTTATTTATATCAGTCTTTTGTATAGTTTCATAATCTTCAGAGCAGTACTTGAAAATTCCTCATTAGTGGTATCAGAATTTGTTAAATTGTTTATTCTTCTTGTTGATTTGGAATTTTTTTAGGTTAAGAGTTATCTTGCATATGAATGTGACCTGATGTATGAATGTCGAGTTTGCCGTACAATATTCAGGAGTATAGCAAATTTCATATTGCATAAGAGGAAATTCTGTCGGGACAAGTATAACACTTCAAGAGATCCAGGTCCAAGTTGCTCCGAAGTAAGATACTGTTTTGTTCTTCGAAACATATTCCATGATACAAAATGAAAATTCATGCGTTTAAGAGTAACGCAGGTATAATATAAACAATGAAAGCAAAGAATATATAGTATGATGGCGTTTTGTTCTGTTATTCTCAAAGATAGACGACATTTCTTCAAATAAGGGAACCTAGAATGCCTTTCAAGCGGAGCTCCTTCATGCTGAAGAGCCCCAAATAGGGCAAAATAGCTATCTATGGATGCTCTGTTTGATATTACCACTATGCATGTTCTTTGTGCGTTGACGGGATTAGTTTCCAAGTAAGGGTTTAATATTGGTTGATTTTAAATCCATTAACATTATTCTCTGTGTGTTATTCTGGTCTACTCGGAGGGTGCTGGGTAATGGATGGGGCTTCAAACCGCACGTTATGCACTGGTTGTATACTGCCGTGGTGAGGCCTATCCCCTATGCCTCTGTGGTGTGGTGGCCTTCTATGGAGAGGGCCGTCAACCAGAACATTATGACTAAATGCCAGAGGAAAGCTTGTTTAAGTATTACAGGCGCTCTGAGGTCTACCCCTACAGCAGCGATGGAATGTCTGCTGGGTCTCCCTCCTTTGCACCTAGTTGTGAAGGAGGTGGCTATGAAGACAGCTCTAGGAATCTGGGAACGGGGACAATGGCGCGATGGGGGACTCTTCACTGGGCACGCGAGGGCCCTCAAAATGGTTAAGGATGCTCACGCTCCCCTTCTCCAAAGAGGTGACAGCGCGGGCACTAAGTTCTACTTCGACGAACCCTACAGGGTAATTGTTCCCGACAGAGACCTATGGTCTTCATCAAACAGGCTTCTTAGTCCAGAAGGTTCCACCTGGTTCACTGATGGCTCTGTCACAGCACAACGGGTCTGGGGCCGGAATCGTGGGTCCTCACTTCAATCAGGCTATCCCTCTGGGGAAGGACTGTTCCATTGTGCAGGCTGAGCTATTTGCGGTTCTTGCATGCGCACTGGAGAACATTCGCAGGGGATACTCTGGCCAGCACATTTTATATGTTGCGACAGCCAGGGAACTCTGAAATCTCTATCTGATGTTAGAGTTGATTCTCTTTTGGTAGAAGAATGCAGGAAAGCTCTGGGCTGTGATAACTTTTTGAAAGTAATCTGGTGTCCGGCTCATGCGGATATACCTGGTAACGTCAAGGCAGATGAACTGGCTAGGCGGGGAGCCGGATTAGCATTTGTTGGTCCAGAGCCTTCGCTGCCAATCTGTCGCACATCTGTCAGAAGTTTCTTCAGGAACTGGCTGAACAGGGAATTTTCCTCGGAATGGAGCGCAGGGGTGGGCCTGAGGTGGTCGAGGATTCTCATTGAGAGACCGTCCTCGCGATCTGAGGTCAACAGGCTTCTGCTGCTGGAGAGGAAACAACTCGGTCTGGTGACTGGTGCATTGACTGGTCACCTGTTTAACAAGCATTTGAAGAGAATGGGATTGACGAGCTGCTCCCTATGCCGGTGGTGCAGGAGTACTGATGAAACGGTTGAGCATATTTTGTTCAACTGTGGAAACCTTACTGAGTTAAGGTCAACACACCTAGGAAATCCAACACCTTCTATTCCTATGGTGAGAGGGACCACTCCTGGCAGGCTCGCGACATTTCTGTCTTTGTGTCTGAGGAGCTGAGTCTCTATAGAACGATGCGGGTGAACAATGGGCCACTAGGCCTCAGTTCGGCCGGTAAGGCACCGCACAGAGAAGAAAGAAGAAGAACATTATTCTCTGCTTTCATTGTTATATTCCATGATTTAATTCAAATTAAATCTGATAATACTAATAATAATTCTATATATAAATTATTCACAGAACGATGGAGTTCTCTTGATCCAAAAAGATATCGAAAATGCAAATCAAATGATAGCGAATACCGAAACTCCTGGTAAAGAAAAAAGTTATTTGAATCCGATAATAGAAAATCTGTTGAAGAGGCAAGAACAAAAAAATTTGTAGAAGATATCAAAAGTCAAAGTGCTCTCAATGAATCTAAGCATGAAGAATTGAAGAAAGTTGGAGACTAACTAGTATTTCGTTAGAAAAAATTGATGGCTCTGATGTTGCGTGTTTCAGACCATGAATTCGGACCCAATTTGGGGAATACCGAGATGATGAAAACTGAGGTTAGAATTCTTTTAGAAAAAATTTTTCTTATGTTGGCTTCTGCTGACCAGCGGTACGCACTCTTGTGGCTGAAATCGAAATTGAGCTAAGATAGTAGTAAACAGAGCGTTGAACGTATCTCTGTGTAATAATTTCGTAATGTTCATAAACTTTTGTTTAGAAGAAGTATTCAAGGAAAACTTGAAATTTTTATCCTCTTGAATATGATTCGACCAGAAATGACTACTGTTGCGTGCCTCAATGCAATTTATGGGCAAAAAAAAAGTGCCAACTGTAGGATATAGATTCCCTCACAAAAACCAAATGAAAATATATCTTGAGAACGAGTTTGGAAGGGTCCTGATAGTAAAAGAAAGGCTTGTTTCTTAGATACTTCAATGAATATATAGGAAAGTAATTAATATTGTCGCTTTAACCTCTTATGTCAGGATTTATATCGGAGGTTTGATATTTTACAGCAGATTATGACAAGCTCTCTTACTTCTTAGGATCATTTAATATTAAGGTACACATACAACGTATTATTTTACAAACATATACTTGGCTATGCAGAATTGGTAAAGAGTTCATAAAATATTTCTACATACTTCTTGATTTATACTATAGGACGATACCGTAAATTTGTTTTTTAAGCAAGGCATATTTTTAATCGGCGAACGCTTATTTTTGTAAATCAGCCTTCTGCTGATTTCATAAGCTCTTTAATTCGGTTTGGATATTTCTTCAAGTTTAGAAAGATTTTCCCTGATAAAGTAACACACAGCAGAAAAGGAAAGAAAACCATGAGTTTTGACATGATACCCTCATCATTACAGATTATAATTCCCTGATCATCACAGATTATAATATGACATGCATTTAGAACTTCTTCTCAAACATCTCCTTCTATAAGGGTTCTAGAATTATAGGTTAAAACTCCTATACAGGTTTGGAAATTCACATCTGAAACATACGATATACAATGCATCAGACAGAGGCTTCTTCCGTCCAGTTGCACAGATGAATAGTCGAGACAATCACGTGCTGTAGCAGACTGAATTCCGTTGTCTTATTGCAATATTCTAGTCTTGTCTCTCTCTAATCGTTGGGAGGAGCATAATTTATTAGTTACTAGTTTTTACCCGCGACTTCGTCCGCATAAGTTTTTTGTTTTCTCCCGGCTGTAAGTCCCCCTGCAACAATGTCCCACTATCGTGTTCCAGTCCTCAAACTTCACATCAAAATTTGTTCAAAAGCAACCAAAGCTACATAATGGATAGCTCCGAATGTTTCCTTAGTAAATATAAAAAGTAAATAATGTAAATCGGTTTTTAACATACTACTAACCTACCTACCTGCCAACCCCCGATGTTAGACAGTGTGACATCCGCAACATCGCCTACTGCCTACCCCCTAAGAACGATGGCGTGGTTACTTATAGCCTGTGAACATTCTAGGCTATCATCTATCACCATACCAAATTTCATTAAAATCCGTTCAGCCGTTTAGGCGTGAAAGAGTATCAGACAGACAGACAGAGTTACTTTCGCATTTATCATATTAGTATGGATGGTAGGCAACAGTAAACACTTGAGTCGAGTATTTTGGGCAGCCTGACAAATTAAATAATTCTATACGTGTACTGCAAGTTCCCTACCATACTGCGATAAGAGAGAGACAAGACTAGGTTATGCAATAAGTCAACGGAATTCATTCAGTTGCAGCACGTGATTATCTCGACTATTCATCTGTGCAACTAGACGGAAGAATTCTCTGTCTGATGCATTGTATATCGTATGTTCAGATGTGAATTTCCAAATGTATATTCCAGAAAATCTAAAAGCTGCACTTCACTTCAAATAAGTATATACAGTAGATATAAATGAACTGAAAGAAATTTTGATATAGTTTAAGATTGACAACATCCCAACTAGACTTACTGACTTGTAACTTTTATACATCCCCAACTAGACTTACTGACTTGTAACTTTTATATTAATTAAACGCTTGAATATTGAAAATTGAGTATATCACAAAATAATTCAACAAAGATCCCAACTCCATAATAATTTCCAGATTTTTCATAAAAACTTTCGATAAACCCCAGTGACTTATCTGTCCAAAACAAGATTGTTTACATTTACTATCTTAGCCTCAGTTACGATTCTTGCCACCTCAGCGCTGATATCGTCATGGAATATGCAATGAATCTTTTGTATGGTTTGCAGGTTATGGAAATACACAGTATATTTGAAAACGATGAAGCAGTAATTGGATCGGATGGAAAGATACTATCTATGAGCAGTAAGGAAGACGATAAAACAGATATTGAAAAACGATAATATCTGTACAGAGTGCAATACAAAATTCTCAACAAGGAAAACATTAATCCATCATATAAAGTACAACAGGTGGTGAAAACAAACTTATATATCCATGCCCGCTTTGTAAAGAAAACCTGTTCGATGCTTGGTCCGTGTATAGACATTTGTTGAGGTTCATCGGATGACTTCGAGCCAAATTAGAAGATACAGGAATCAAATACATAACAGTGCAATACATAAGAAACCAGAAGATATAAGGAGAAGAAGAAAAGGGCTAAAGATTCTAATCACGGGAACGATGAAGGAAGAAGAAAATGAGGTGAGTTTTCACAACGGAAATATCGTATATGAGAACAAACATCACCAAATGTATATTTTTTTCATTTTGTATATTTTTTGCAGTGGTTTGGACAAAATGGAAGGAGATAGTGACCTTCAGATGTGTGGTGCTGCGGGAAGCATTTCGACAGGAAAGCTGCTTTGATGTCTCATTCTGTCATGTGTACCAAAAGGATAGCTGTATGCAATTCCATCAAGAAAAACAGTAGTAAGAGGAAAGACTCGGATTCGGATAATAAGAACATGAAAAGAAGAAAAAGATAAATCGAGTAAACTGACAGGTTCAGCTAAAAGAAAATCGACCAACCTTATAAAATACAAACCAAGATTGATAAGCCATCGGATAAATGAAGGATGTTGAACTGATTAGTGAAAAAAAAAGAAGTTAATACAGGTACATTATCATTAGTTTTAGAGAAAACGACAGTGATACGGAAAAATTGTACGGAATGGATGCAGAATGACGTGCAAATGTATGATAAACATGAAGTTATGTCTATTATAGGGGTTGATTCAATTACGTCTGTTGCAAAATCGACCAACGAAAATAATTCATCTAAAGTTCCAGACCTCAATGATTCTCCCTGTAGAGGTTTCGAAAAAGTTAAACCTTCCGAATATATGAAAAGGGTAAAAATACAAGAATTTTCAAATACCAATCCATTCAAGGAAGAGTTTACGAACAAATCAAACAAGTAAAAATAAATATGAAAAACAAGAAGTCAATGACAATTTGAAAAACGAAAATACAATGAAGATTTATACAAATTAGTGATAAGAAATTGCTCAAGAAGTTTTAAGTAGTCCAGAACTCGAGGGTACTGAAGAAGTTATTAGTATTCCTTCGACTCTGAAGCACATTCTGACAAAGTGGAAATTCTTCAACTTGGTGTGGCAGAATCGAATGCTTTGGATAATTCGGGAAACTAAAATTACTGACGTTTCAACATCTTCATCTAGTTTGCCATCGAACTGTTCATCAGACAGTGAAAGTTCCTTAGAAATCAGCTGAAAAAACAAGTTAAATAGCGATTTCAAACTGAATCTCGGTGATAACCCCAACTTTCAAGATGTCAGCATCAAACCACTCATCAAAGAAATAATTGAAGAAGATAATACTGACTTAGAAACAGAGATGTCGCAAGATGGTGAAATTATCGAAAAAATGTACTGTTCCTGAAGATAATATCTGTAACGGTCTTGATGAAGAAAAGATTACAGATGAAGATGTTAACAGTTACAACACATTGCACTAAAGAGAGACTGAATAATAATTACAATGCAGAAGAAGTTGTTGAAAACCAGTTTATGTAGTTGAGGACAACGCTTCTATAAAAAAATAAACAAGAGAAAAGAATAAATTCACCCCCTCAGCGAAATGTTAAAAAAAAACTTGTGGTGAGGAAAAGTTGAACTTGATTGAGGATAAAGTATTTATGAAAAAAAATTTCACATTTTGCAGATTTAGGGAATCGATGTTGTGATTTATGTGAATCCCAATTCAATTCTTCCTCAGAGCTTCTGACACATATGTCAAATCATTATCATGGTATAGGTTTCAATGCAGAGAAGTGTTCTTCATGTCATTTAATAAATTCGACTGTGAAAAACATGTTAAAAGAGCGCATAAGTTGCCATTAGCACAATATCAAGGTACAGTTCTACCAATTCCAACTGGAAGGCTTCTCTGATTTCTGAAAACTTCATGCTTTCAGGGACTGACTTCGAAGGATAGATGTCCGGCAGCTCCTGAGCAGGATTCCCAAACTAATGTGGGTGGTAGATATGAAAGTCAACCAGTCTGTTGGGGATGAAAAAATGGAAGAATCTCGCAGTAAAAATGGAACAAACACATAAGTTACGTAGATCTGACAATCAAAGAGGATCCTTGTGATGATACGGATTGTGGTAATCCTAATGAATTTTGTCGGAAAGTGGAGGCATTGAGGATTTGTCGAAACAAGCAATTATGGAAGTTTATTTTAGGTAACGGTAACAGAATCGAAGCAAATAAAAGTGTTTCCGGTCAGACATCTGAATGGACGAAAAGTGTTAAAGCTTTGCAAAAAGAATTTGTTAATGAAATGGACAGTGCAATGGGCACGTCTACAGAGGGACATAATTCTGAATCAGAAACAGAACATATACTAGTTTTGAAGTGAAAGAATGAATTGGTTGTGTTTATGAAATTGGTGTAGATTTTTATTATTTTATTGGAATTTGAGTTGTTTCCTCATAAATTCATCAGTTATTTTGTAAAAAATATATATTTATTGATAGATTTCATTCAGTGTTTCATTGGGAAACAGAAAAAAATGGACAGTGAAATAAAGCCACCTTAGATAGTTCTTTAGTCCGTTATTGTAATTTTGAGCTGTCAGTTGGCATGACATGAAAATGAAATTTGGAATATTCCGCTGTATGTATTAAAATTTTAGGTTATGTTGTTTATTTCTTGTCAGATTGATACGCAATGTTGTCAATATTGCATAGAGTTCTCTGATAACTCGAAAGCTCGTCAGACGGGGGTCGGGTACATTCGGCACCGTTGACTTTATTTTACGTTCTGACTGTAAATACTGCCAATCTAAGATAAATAAACAAAGGCCTACTTTGCGCTCAATAATATGCGTAAGGAGTATACACAAACGACCTAACTGTCTGTCACTTGGGAAATCCAGGTCTAGATAAACAGAAATTGTATATGCCTTCGAGTCCTCGAAAAATAACCTGTATTTTCGAAATTTAAAATAAGGTTTGAAGCTTTAGAACAGCATAAGAAACTGAAGCGAACTATGCACTTCATTTTTCGCGCATGTTTCTCTGTTTACTTTCTTTTGATCTCTTCAGGTTTATGCAGTTTGGAATAAAAAATGTAAGAAAAGCAATGAGCAGGTGCTTTTGAGTGCTCGTTCATTGTGGATCAGGTAACGCTGTTACCTCAAAATTTTGCATGGTCATCCTCAAACTCGATATCTTTACAATCGAAAGGTATTTAATGGCAATATTAGAATTTTTTATTAATAACGAGAGACTTTTCTATAGTTGTATCAACGCAACTCCCACAAATTTTTGCGTATGATTTGAATTGGCATTGAACATTTTACTGTAAAA